>ML732206.1:0-185678 GCA_009176345.1 Aspergillus leporis | reverse complement strand
AAAAAAAAAAAGAAAGAACTAAAAAGAAAAAAAGAGAAAAAAGAAAATCGAATATCAAAGAAGGCGGAGTCCGAATCAGAGCAGGAATAGTGCAGCGGAAAGGTTGAACATGGCACCACTAGTCGATTGTCAAGGAAGTAGTTCTCTGGTTCTCTCTCTCTGATTATCCTTCTTTCTTTTCGTTTTCAAGATATAATCACTATTTTCCCTTCTCTTCTTTGGCGATTGCCTTGGTCGTTATGTTATGAATATTGATTTAAAGGAATAAAGAATAAAAATAATAAAAATAATAAAAATAAAGATAATATACGGAGTATATATAAAAAATAAAAATGAAGGGTGCCTAAGATCCAAGGCGACAGCGGACGCAGGAAATTGAAGCGGAGAAGATCCCAACGGCCGGCGGAGAGGTACAGTGTATGTTAATGAAAGAAGAGAGAGAGGGAGGGAGAGAAAGAGTAAGATTGGAAAGGATAGACGGGTCTGGGGTAGCGAAGGATTAGAAATGGACCAGTCAAAATCCACGGTGACCGGAGCAGAAGGTAAAGGACCATCGAAGAAGCCCCGAGCTGAATTGAGAGTCATCATTGACTTGAGATGAAGCGGGATGTCCATCATGATAGAGCGGAGCTTCACCAACGAAAGCAGTTGGACAGCGACCAGTCTGGAGCTCCCATTCAGTCTTAGGGGGGTTCCTTTTTTGGGGTGGGGGGGGTGGAGGAGAAGTTGAACCTAAGGAAGCAAGTGTGTAGTGGATGGACTAGTAGTAGCGGGAGTGGAGCCAATGGGTATGCCTAGGTGGAGATCCATTACTGGCTTTGGGATGGGAGTGGGCTTGGGCGCCTTACCATTTCTCCCATGATTATGTGGCTTGTATATGTACGGGTGGATATTTATTTCTTGATTAGGATATGAGTCCTCAGGTGTCACTTCTAACCGTAGGCCTATTTCAAAGGAATAAAGATAAACGGGAAATAATAGACTCGGAACTGAGAAGACCTACAAAAAGATCACATGAAATCAGAAAGTAAAAAAAATAAAAATAGAGGCACACAGTAGGGGGGTAACAAAGAATACTACTAGAATAAATTCAAATACAATAAATAGAAACAAAAAATGTAAAAATATAAAATAGATATCTGCCTGTCTCCAGTTGTCCAGTGAATTATCCACATAATAAAATACCATCACATCCCAGTCCCACCCGTGCGATCCAACGGCTGGGATGGACCAGGCGCTAGCCACTTGGACGCAGGAGCAAATCCAAGCCTATTCAACGTCAGTGGACCACCATCCAAGACCCCCGGTCTCCGGTGGCGCCCGCAGTTGATCAAGCCTCTGGATTTGGGAGGGTTTGCTTGGAGACGGCGGAAGGGCGATCTGGCACTTTCGGTGGGCTGAGTGGAGTCGCTGATGTCCGTGTCGACGGACCTGCAATGCAAGCTGGCCTTTGGCATGCACGGTGGGAATACTACTACTTTTATCATGATTTTATTTCCAAGTTTTCAACTTGGCAACCCCATAAAAAAAAAAAAAAAAAAAAAAAAAAAAAAAAAAAAAAAAAAAAAAAAAAAAAAAGGGACGGGGCAATGCAGTATGGGTAAAAAGGAAAAAAGACAGAGAGAGAATATATGACGAAAAAGAGGAGAAAAGGGAAAATAAATAATTATACATAGATCAAGTGCAGTGGCAGAGAGGCTCAGACACTTGGCCACACTTTCTGAACTGGTGGTTTCTGCAACTCTGATGCAGTCAGAGGCTGAAAGGAAAAACGGCCATGGAGTCGTAATGCACATGCCTTCGGGAAAGCAAATCAGGTGAGAGAAGGAAAAGCCGAACGGTAAATATTATAATGTTTCCATGGTCACCATTCATTGAGCACATTATTAGACTCATTATGTATACATACTATATGATTTATTTTTCCTATATTCATTTTATTCGTTTCCCCTCCCCTTTTCTTCCTTTTTCTTTCCCCTTTACCTTGAACTTGCTTCAAAAGTCGGTGCAAACTATGGAGACCTAAACAGACCTCTCCCTTAGTAAGGACAAACTACGCAACTAATATTTATGGTTCTAGAGGATTCGCTAGTCCCCATCCA
This sequence comes from Aspergillus leporis, assembly GCA_009176345.1. Lineage (NCBI taxonomy): Eukaryota > Fungi > Ascomycota > Eurotiomycetes > Eurotiales > Aspergillaceae > Aspergillus > Aspergillus leporis. The sequence goes on along the minus strand of ML732206.1, from coordinate 183,576 downwards.
GACGACAAAAAATGATAACTTATTAGATAGTACGAGCGACGTACATACATTAGATAGCACGATAAAAAAGTCTCACCCCAAAAAAGAAAAAAAAAAAAAAAAAAAAATAAAAAAAAAAAAAAAAAAAAAAAAAAAAAAATGAATAGAATAAAATAAAAACATATTCCCCATAATAAATCATAAGAATAATCTCACCAATACCCAGATGGTCCAACTCCCAATCCACTTGGGTCAAGTGTGGAGTCGAACTCCCAAACTTTCCAAGCAGCCCGTTTCTCATCTGTACCCAGTCATGCCAATCCGATTCAGCCATAGGCTCCATCCTCCCCATGGCTACTCCTATCACTAAGGGTTCACTAGTGCTCCTCCTGCGCAGGAATCACTGGTAATCACCAGCTAAAAGTACCGTTGCTTTCCTGCTAATTCCGACTTGGGCGCTTCGACTCCGTCCGCCCAGACCAGAGTCTATTAGGATCGATGAGGGCGGGAATAATGGACACCCTCCTTTTTTGCGCCATGTCACGAGCGGTCTGGCAATGACGATCGGCAAACTCTGCCTCTTTTTTCTGTCTCTTTTCTCTCCCTTCATTTCCTCCCACTCAGTTCAGGTACTCAATAGATCTACAGTGACGGTCGACGTCGCCAGATGGACAGGAAAGTTAAATCCATCCGCCACGTTCCACCCGGACAATGGGGGAGGGTTGGGGGGAATCAATATATATCAAACTGATGATCAGCAGCAGCAGCAGCAGCAGCATCAGCATCATGCTGATATATGTACTCGGAGTATCACTAACCGCTTAGGATTGTACGTACAACAAGCAGTTAGTTACACATCATGGTCTGACTCATCCTTACCCAGCGTGACTTACACAGCATATGTGACTGATGTATGGATATGGGGCTGTAGGACATACATGACTGTGTACCCATCAGCACTCATCCCACCACCATTTTAAAAAAGGGGGGCAACCTGCAGCTCGGCGCGTATCAGGAACCTGACCACTCCAGTAACCATTGGTTTCCTAGTCAGTGGAGAACATGCCATCTTCGCTGTGTAGGAGGTACTTCCCGACCAAACAGATCCATGCTGATATTACTATCTCTGTACAACTTCTCCAGATCTACCTCTCCACCGTGAACGGAGAACGGGACGGGCAATCCTTTCCATGTTGAGAGGTATCAGAGTTTATTGTGAAGTTAGCAAGGCAAACAAGCCCAAGACAAATTGCTAGCGGGTTTCACATTTGATCGACAGTCTAGATCCACGGCAAGAAACTGGCTTCAATGTGTATCAGGTGTTGAGAGCCAGGCACAACGCCATTAATCTCGCAGCCAAGGTATATTACATTTTTGAAAGGGAACTTTAGGAGCTTATGGTAGAGGGGATCATACAGTATATAGTAACGTTAATTGCATTTCTCGTGGTGCGAACTAGGCCTACGAATCTAAACGAACCTGCTCAGCAGGCCAGGCACTGAGCCTTGTCTTGTCGACCGTAAAGATGGATCACTGTATCCACAGAAAATGGCACAAGGCCACTCGCGAGGATACCGCGATGAGTAACGGGTCGGGATTTTCTCTTCTCTGCGTAAAATAAGCCTATACCACGATGCAAGTGTCACGATCCAGGCCCGAAGGCGGGAAAGGACGGTAAGAGCCAGAGTGTTGCAGAGGTTATCTGAGGGTACTGTCTAATCGTGGCTCCACTCGCATGTGGGCAGCGAGTAAGTCACGAAAAGGAGAATGGAGAGGGGAGATTGGGCAAGTTGTCCGGTGAAGAATAATTCAATTTCCGGGTGAACACAATTGGGAATCTTAAGTCATCACTCATGAACATTTTTGTTTCGAGGCATTGATCATATTCTCTTAACTAGCATGCCGATACGTCATAACGACCGCCGCGGATTTCTGACCATAATTTACTCGGAGGGGACTGGGTCATAGTCAGTAAAACAAGAACGGGACACATCTATGTCATAATAACTTACTATCAATCTCGCCAGCCTTGATGTCGTCGGAGACATCCTTGGGGCTGCGACCATCGACCTGGCAACCGACGGAGAAAGCGGTACCGAGGATCTCAAGGACCGTTCCCTTAAGCTCCTTCGCCAAAGACCTGAAGCGCATCTTACGGGCAATCTCGATGATCTCATCGAGAGAGACGGACTTTGTGTGCTTGATGTTCTTCTCCTTCTTGCGGTCACGAGGAGGCTCCTTGAGGGCCTTGATGACCAAAGAGGAAGCGGAAGGCACAACGGAGATGGCGGCCTGACGGTTCTGGATGGTAAGTCTGACGGTGACACGGAGACCCTTCTACAAAGCGCAAAGAGCACGTTAGTTGTCTGCCTCTGATAATCACAAACAATTGTCATTGTATTCTTACCCAGTCACCGGTGTTCTTGGCGATATCTTCACCAATCTTCTTTGGGGACAGACCGAGAGGACCGATCTTGGGAGCCAGAGCAGACTGGGCTCCGACCTCACCACCAGTCACTCTCAGGTGAATGATCTTCACCTCATTGGGGTCGAACTTGGGAGCTGCCCATTGGAAAACATGTTAGCCGCCAGTATATTACAGCCAAGGCGATGATACTTACGCATGGCGAGTGCGAAAGGTCGTCAATCGTCCTTGGAGAGTTGGTCGGGGTGGATGATACAAGGAAGAAAGGAAAAAGTTCTGGAGACGGCGAATATTTCACTTGGCTTTCACCTTCCGGACTAGACCTAAGCGAGGCACCCAATCAGGCAAGGCTCCCAGGGCTCAACCCGCAAAGGTCACGTGACGTGACAACCTTAACGCATCTGGGTCCTGACTTGGATTCCCATGGCCGGTAGTACTTGGAGGCTAATGTCATCTTATTGCGGATTCAAATTTATTGTCTCTAGGTAGTTGCTATATCGCATGGTAACAAAATAAAATATAATAGCCGCTAAACATACAAAAGAACCAAAGATCGACGTAGAACTGCCGCTTCATGACCATTGCATCGTCAGATCTAGCTAGTTCCTGAAACCGCCAGTCTGGATGGAAAGTCAGCATATATTAGTGAATTGCTCATGATAGTTGTACTTACTTCATCAGATGGTCCATGAATGTCTGCAATGAGACATCGTCGGTGAAGATGGTTTGCGACGTCACACCACCACCATATCCTCCGGTCGTGTGGGTGGTAGATGGGTTTAGCTTCGACAAAAGGAAACGTGCCTGGGAACCACCTGCATCGCAAACGATGAAGCGAGGCAGAGGGAACCGGTCTGAGATTAGTTCCTATTGGAGATAATATTAGCTCATGTCTCAATTTGATCCCGGTCGGAGGGAAAACAAACCCTAGCATCTTCCTTGGGTTGCTCAAGAAGTGTTTTTAAGTTCTCGTAACCCTCTTGTTCCTGATAACCGGCCTTTCTCCATTCTGCGATCGTTTCACCATGAAAAATAAGGATATGGAAGAAAGTGTCAAGGAGAAGAATGTGAGAAGGTTGGATGGAAGCCGAGTCAAGGAGGACGGGCTGGCTGCCTTCGTGTTCCAAGGAATACGAATCCAGTGTCGGCTGGATCATGATAAGAGAATCACCAACGTCCTCGTGGTTGAGAACGTGCCTGTAGAAGGCTGTCTCATCAGGGGAGTTGTTGAAAAACTGTAAGAACTGGCTTCTGCGGAGATGGAACATGAACTGGGGGTAAAGGGTAAAATTCTTCTCGAGCCGGAATGAAGTTGGGTCGTCCTTTCGATAATCCGCAAAGCGAGAGCAGAGCCTGATGAGCATCCGGTCAACCCACCTAAGGACATCGGGGCCATCATCGACCTCCGCCTTGAAGACAGCAATCCGTGCCATCAGCACTGCAGCAGCTTCCTGGTCGAAAGACTGTGCCAGCGTAGGATCACCAGCTGGCCCACTCAGATTGCGTGCGACGGTGGTAACCCGTAGATGATAGTGGCCAGACGAGTGCTGATAGTATGTAAGGAACTGCATCATTCCTCTCTGGGGACCCGGCTGCACTGCTGCAGGTCCACCTTGGTTTGCGATCTCAAAGTAGATACCATAGCTCGAAGCAGGATCAATTGCACACATCTTCCAGGCACAAGTGTTGCCGATACCACACTCTGTTTCACCAACAGAACTCGACTTTTTGTTGAGAGAGACAGCATGACCGATAAGTCCAGTAACCTTTAGTTCTTTAGTAGTGAGGACTTCAAGAGATGCGTTGAAACCCATCAACAAGTTATCATTGGCGTCCTTGTCGAATATTCTAACAAAGGACTGCTTGAATTGTGAGGATGTGAAACTGTCTGTGAGGAGCATGTGACCTCCAGTGTAGTTGACAAGGTTCTTCATCTCCAGAAGACCGACTTGATCAAGACATCCCGCAAAGACATCGACAATATGCCCATTGTTAGCAGCACGCTTGGCCATGGCGTCGTAGAACTATTCGTATCAGTATAACAGCCCTCGCTTTGCAACATAGAAATGCTTACCTTGACGGCCTTCTTGTAGTACTTGATGTTATCCCGATCGATGTCGTGATGAGAACGCATAGGCTCCTTCAGTTCGGGTCCTACAACATGACCTGGACCCTCAGTTGCCGGACCGCTTGTAAAGACCATGATACGTCCACCGGCATTCTGGAAGGAAGTCTCGAGCAAGCCAACTGCAACGCTGAGAGCAACGCCCGTGCATCTAAGAGGTCGCTTGTCGTTGGCAACAGGCCAGGGGTCACGCTGAAGCTGTTCTAGAACGTTGGTGATCTGGAACTCGGCCTGCTGAACAGGAAGAAGGAACCGTGCGGCGGGACCAAGCGGTGGGCGAGCCGGTTGTTGAGGCATGTTGGGACGCAGTCCAGGGTTGAGGAGACCAAGCATTTCTTGGACTTGCTTTGCGGCGTATTCTTTGCTGCCTCGGAACACGTACGATTTGGCGCATTCGGTGTAGCCGAGCTCGTGGACTTGAGCCTGCAGTGAGGTCAACGATCTATCCTCAAGTTGTCTCCGACATCAGGCTTTGTTGTTCCTACCATAGTGCCATATGTGATCAATCCAACCAGCGCATTTGCTGGCAGCAGGGACAAACTCATGACCAAGGTGTCCTTCAAGGCCTTTAGGCTATCCTCCTCTTGGCAAGTATCAACGACGTATACGAAGATTGGAGGGGCGGGGGCGGGGCGCGCCAATTGGTACTCGATAGTCGTGCTTAAGGGATGAAGCTCCGGCGGTATCGTACTCTCGGTGATATCTTTATAGTGAGGGGGAAGAGGGTTGCGCATGAGACAGAAAGGGCATATCCAGATCCGGGCTCGTACGTCCACATTGCTACTGGTTGTCAGCTACTGTTCGATTTGTATAGTGGTGTGCATATCATACGCATAAGGGTTCAAAACAGCCCGGCAAGGCGGTTTGCAGGTCACAGGTTCATATTGCAGCAATGGAGAGTCTGGCTTGTCCTTGAGGGGGGTGTAAACAGCGCCAATAGGGACAACAAGCCGGGATGCTTCCTTTGCACTACTTAGTGGAAGAATATCTCGAGAAATTTGGAATACAAACTAACCATGCGAGAGCTTGGAAACGTGTTCCAGCTGAGTCTGATGCCATCGCGATCCTCGACATCGCTCCATTGATCTTTCAACGCTTCGTAGTCCATGTTGTCGAGGCTGTCCACGGGCCTCGATAGCTTCGTGGTATGAGGGGGGTATCTAACAAAGAAAGACTAAAGAAACGAAATCTCGTTGATTTCCAGAAATTATAGAAAGTGAATGAGTGTCCTATAACATAACCCGATCTCTATATGGGCAATACCAACAGCTGTTGTCCGGAGACTTATGCGGGGACTGGGAGTATGTTGTGTGAACCTGTGCTGTTGCCATGAGGCCAGGTTGCAGCATGTTAGGTCGCTTTGCGCAACCGTACTTCTGCGCTAGTGGGCTTTAAATATCCGCCTTCCCCGTCCACAGTTCGATTTTCTTCTTTTTTCTAATCTATCACCGCCGATACGTTCAAATTTATGGCAGCTTCCGTCTATATTAATGATGAAGTTGCTTTTTCGCATCGAGTGAAGAGTAACCTGACCCGTCGCTGGGCACCTGGCTTTGAAAGGTCGTTCCGATCCTTTCGGATAACTCGGGAATCAGCAGTGGTTACATTATGACTTACCTCTAGTCAATTGTCCCATGGCATGAGAGTGTTAGGGAGGAAGATGGTATTGTAATATGCATATTAGATTTACACTTAAATTTTTCCCTAAAACTGGGTGTGTGAGGTCCAAACAGAGCAAGCCCATAAACGCCCCATGAGCGAATGTTTGCGAGAGAGAGGGAAACAAAAGGAAATGAAAAGGCAACAGCAACCACATAGCTTCGTAAATACATTTAGCAAGCTTCTTAAGCATTCTTCGGAGTTCTTCCCACCTGCTTGAGGAGGTAGCTGCGCTTGAAATATGTGTTAGGGTGGACGATGGTGTCCAAGTCGGTCTGGTTCCAAGTTCCATCATCTTTTACTCTCTTAATCTCGGTTTTGTGCGCCCACTCGAACACTCTGTTGCAAGCGATATGATACCGAGTCTTTTCAACATCTTCTCGCACGCCGCGTAGCACATCCCTGTCATTGACACCTGTGGACTGAAGAAGTCCGATGAGGTTGTCGACAGAGAAATGGCGGTATGGACAACCATGAGTCTGGCCAACTCCCGGATTTGAGTCACCAAGGATCTTTTGGCATGAGTAAGGGGGGTATCCGCGGCCTCTGCGGTTGGAATCACCACCCACATCGCCATATGCGTGGCGTATATTGTACTTGTATCGGGAGTTGAATTCGTCGTCGGTAAAGCCCTTGAACGATTGACGCCAGAAGACGATACATTCCTCCAGTGATAGGCCGATCCCCTTCAAGAAAAGGGTATATTGAAGTCGACCGTAGTGCTTTAAATGATTGTTCTTGCGCAGTGACATATGTAAACTGCGCATGCAGAGGGGAAAATGTTGGGAAAGCTGATCGATGTTGTTCGCAGTGATCGGAGCACCATCGACAACCCCTTCCCCCTCGGAGTACACTGACTCGGCGCTCCCAAAGTTCTTCGACAGGTGATTCAGAATGGGGGTGAGACGATCATCTTCGTCTAACCGTGGTAAGGCTCGACTCGTAAGCTAGTCATAATCAACGAGATTGCTCTGGCTACATTATAAAACAGCACTTACCTCCAAAGCACGCTCCAATCGAGCAGTGAACTCCGCAATAATCATACTCAACTGTTCTCTCCCCGGGACATATGCTTTCCCTCTGTTTAAGAAGACAGATCGTCTTTCGACCAACTCCGGAACCCTCTCCCAATCAACCTTATACCAAGACTCCTCGTCAACACGGCGTAAACCCGGTGTTGCATTTACAAGATGTTCGGCGAGCTCACGCTTCTCCTCCTCACTGACAGGCTCCCAGTCGAGATTGAGACTCTCTATGAAAGCACGCTTCTCTCTTGAGTCATCTTTTTGAAATCGGAATCTGAAAAGCATGGTCTCTGCTCGCGCAAATCGCCGACGGAGGTCTTCTGTGGCGGAGAAGGCCAAACGAAGAATGAAATGTGAATAGTGGTCTTTCTGGCGCTCATTTTTCAACCGTTGGTCGGCCGCACCGGCAGACGATGAAGTGTTCGAGGAAAGAGGAAGATATTTCTGAAGAAGAGGTGTGATATGCGCTTCTGTCTCGGTGGGCGATCTGTTTCTATAAGAGCAAGCCTCAATTTCAGCCAGAACTGCGCCGGTCAGTGAGTCTACACATATGGACCGAGGGCAAGATTCACATACCCCTCAACCGGTCGATAGCCCACTGCTCGAATTGCTCGAGCGTAATCTCTGCCGTTGGTGGGACTTCATAGAAGTTTAAGCGGTGCGGATAATCTTGTTGTTTGAAGACTGGGGTAGCAAACTGCTTCTTCTTATGATCAAGAGTTGCTCTCCTCTTCGGGTCGATTCTGTGAAAATCCTGCCGAATCATTTTGAGCCCGCACAGAAGCAATTACTATGGCAATTAAGGACTATAGACAGCGTTTTTCGACACTCAAGTTTCAATGGTCTGTCCCCATTGAACAAGCGCCTCCGCGGCCCCGACGCGCCACGCGCCCAGCACGCGTTCGACGTCACGTGATATAAAGTGGATTGCTCTTACTAGCCGAGGAAAGGAATATTTGTCCGGGTGGAGTGTCCATGGAACACACGGACTTGACACCGGATCATGCATGTGAATCAATTATGTAGTATATCGATCAGTCTAAACAAAGAAAGGGCCGTTGATATAAACTCTATCGCTCGTGATAACTTATTCTATTGAGAGTAGAGAGTTGGAAACCTCTCCGAAGCTCCGCTCACCGGCTTCCTAAACAGGAAGACATTCTACACAAGATTCCGTGGGGTTGAACTTTCCCCAGTCTGATGTAAAACCCGAAACGTTGAGGTGACTTCCGAGTACAGATCTGACCGATCATTTGAGCAACTATTCCTCCCAGTTTAATATCCGCGCATGATATTTTTCCTTTATAATTCTCATTGATGTACCGATATGAAGTCGGAATGAATGTAAATTAGCGCGCGGACTTCTCACCACTTCTCTACTCTCCGCTCGTACACTCAGCAACTAGTGCGAACTTTTGAACCCGAAAAATACTGCAGGTCCAAATCGCAAAATAGTAGTGTGAAATGACCCTCACGACTAGGCAGCTCAGAAATGCTGCTCGTATCATCCTCATCGGCGCGCCTGGTGTAGGAAAGGGGACCCAAACAGAAAGACTACTCTCCAGATTCCCGCAATTGGCGTCGATAAGTTCCGGGGATCTTTTGCGAGAGAATGTCCGGAGAAAATCGCCATTGGGTAAGCTTTGCCAGATGTATCTATATTCCACAGAATACGCCTAACGGTAACTGGGTTAAGGACTCAAGGCGGAAACCGCAATGCAAGCAGGAAACCTCGTTCCCGATTCATTGATCCTCGAACTCATATCTTCCGAATTCAAATCGAAGGGCTGGCTCGGAACTTCCTCGAGCTCGTCTATATCCTCTAGCGCCTCTTTTATTCTTGATGGTTTTCCTCGTACCGCTACACAGGCTTCCAGCTTAGAAACCCTTGTACCTATAAATTTCGTTGTCCATCTTGTAACACCACCGTCCATCATTCTCTCTCGGATAGCGTCGCGCTGGGTACACGAACCTTCTGGGAGGGTATATAACACCGATTTCCACGTCCCCAAAGTCCCAGGAAAGGACGATATCACAGGGGAGCCTCTGACCCAGAGAGACGACGACTCAATCGAGACATGGAAGCAGAGGCTCAACAAATTCGAAGAAACAAGCAGGGCTTTGCTCCAGCATTACGAACGCAAGGGTTGCCTCTGGCGTGTTGAGGGCGACACCAGTGATGAGATCAGCCCAAAACTCTTCGCGGAGATAGAGAAAAGATTCTGCTCTTAATGTTTTGTATTTGGATATACCACTATGCGATACCTCTCTGTATACTAGTTTACGGTGTCTTATTGAACGCTGAACGCTGAACGCTGAACGATTGTCAAAGTTTATAATGCGAGATACATTATTTTATCCCGACAAAGAGGCGAGGACTGTCTGTATCAATATACACAGTGTAGTTGGTAAGGTTACAACGACGAAAGAACATGCAGTGTTCAAATCGGCCATGCCATGTCTTCGTCGCTGTGTTGTGTGATCAGGATATTAGCTGTATAGCCATACGGATACACCATCTAATGTAAAGACAAATTTATGGGCACATACCATTTACCATTATGATGACAGCCGTATCGGTCCTCCTTATTCATTTTCTCTTTCCTTGTATCTGCTCCTCTAGATCCATACGAGTCTTATACTCTCGGGGGCTTTCCCATTCACTGCGATTGCGACGAAATGCCTTCCACAGCCCCGTACCTTTCCGCTTCGCCAAAGACTCCGCCTCCCTGTATTTCCGCTCCACATCCGGGCCCCCAAATTCAGAGCCTGCCTTCGCTTCGTAAACAGTAGCCAGTCCCCGCCTCACCATCTCATACGATACATCTCGGCGACGAAAAGGAATCGGAAAATCAAGGGCTCGTCGCACGTATGCAGAAGCCACCACACGCTGATACTGATCCTGGCGATGCACCAAGACCCGCACACGGCGATTAAGGACATACTCCGTCAGCCATTGATGGGCCTCGCGCGCATAAGGTTGCTCCGGGCGACCGAAATGCGCCATCTCTGGCGCATCTATACCAGCCAAACGAACGGATATCTATAACAGGAACTATTAGACCCGGCCCTTCCATCCCGGGGTAAAATACCACAACCGCACCGTTTTGTCCCTCAGATCCTTCCTAGAGGTTGGAACCCTCTTCCATGGCAACCATCCCCACCCCGCAAGTCTTCCGCCGGGCGTATGGTATAACCTGAACCCGTCGCCGTCGCCGACGCTCGTTACCTGGCCTAGGATGGTCCTCTTTCGGTGGTAGGAGGGCGAAATACTAATGGCATCGGGGAATCGGTGTAGGTAGCGGCGGTGAATGGATAGTGCGCCTACGATTCCTGTTGTGAGGATCAGGGTCGGGATGAGGGTTCGGGGTTCGGTGAAGGCGGCCCAGTCGATTGCATTGAGGGATTTGCTCCAGTTCTTTTTCTGTCGCTCATCTTGTTGTCGTTGGGCTTGCGATTCGGAAGCCCATGGCGGCCATCGCATGACGGCTCATGCCCTCGTGGGAAAATGTTTGTCGAAAGTAGAACGGCGGAGGTGCAATTGTAGCCTCCTCTTCGGAGATAAGTTGTGTTCGTAGCGGTGTTGCCGAGGAAATGTTTATGGTTAGTCGGGCGGTCTGGTAACTTGAGCTAGTAAATATATATATCCTCGGCCCTGTACGTCTCAACAGAAGAGATCGCACTTATCATGAATAGAATTCGTTCGACTAACTGCCCAAACGAACAAAACTTGGAATGAAGTAAGAAGTAGACGTATTTTCTTATACTCAATGGTCCATGGATGATATTTCAGTCTCATTTAGGCTCGACTAACATACCACTTAGCCAGCATGGCATGTCAATGCCTTTTAAGATCAATTGCATTCACAGATCTATCCCGTGGTTATGCCTAACGAATAGGACATGCTCTATACATCATGGTTGTCAAATATACAGAAAACACCATGCTTGGTAATCATGAAATAAAGTAAGAAAATTGGCAGATCCGGAACCCACACGCCGTACAAAGGACAAATTATCCAAAAAAAAAGAGGTCGGTCAGTTAGTAAATCTCGAAAGCAAAGTGAGAACGACAGTCTATTTCAAGGTTGCCGGAAGACTGGTTTTGGCCGTGGACGCAGCATTTTCGACGGCCTTCTTTAGCTTCTGATCTCTGAGCTTTTTCAGGTATGCGAAGAGAACAATGAAAATGATTTCCATCCTTTTAAGGCATTAGCTCACACTCCAGTATACACTCATCAGACAAACTTGGGACATACCTTTCTTTCGTCATCATCAGCAGGCCTTGAACCAATAGACCTTTCGTGATTTGGGGTCCAATGCCCTTGAAGAGCGACAGCGCACCCTCATTCTGAATGATATATCGCATAACTTCACCAAAGGTCTTGAAGGGCTTTCCCTCGCGGCCAGGGGGTGGTCGCGACTGGAGACCAACCTTTGCCACGATCAATGGCTGAGTTGCAATTGTGGCTAGAGCTTTGGAAAGAGCACCAAGTACTGTGAAACAAATCAGTCTCTTGCACAAACTTGGAACCCTAGTCTGAAGATCACTTACGAAAAGCCTCCCAGGGCTTAAGGTTGTTCCTTCCAGCAAAAAGGACATCCTTCAGACGCTGATAGGCACCGTAGGTGATCGCCGGATTGATCACAAGTATCAAACTAGCTTTGAGGCCTCTCCACAGACCAGACCAGCCGTCCTCACTGTTGACAACATCTTTTCCGGTCTCAATTAGGCCCTTCTTCTCATTCTTTGGCTGGGTTTGCTGTCTTGTCGTGATGACAGCGACTGGAATGGTGAAGATCTGAGCGATAGCCCCCGAAACAGCACCAAGACTGAGCTCCATAGCGGTTCCAGGTGGCTTAGACCCACGACTGGATGCCATATAAAGGCTCCTAACAACGCTGTACCAGTAGAAATACGCAAAGTTGGTCGAGGCAACGCCAAGCAATGAACCAACAATTCCAGAGTATAGGCCTTCGATTCCTTCCTTCTCCACGATCTTGTTGATAGCATCTATGGTCGACTCATAGTGTACTACATCTCCCTCGCTTTTCGATCCGGAGGTGTTCTTTACCTGAACCTGTAGTTTGGTTTTGACACTGTAGGGCAGAGACAGGTTAGCTTATATTACTTCCAATTTTCTAGTCGTCCATATAAGTTACGTACAGGTCCAGTGGATAGACAATGGCGTTCGCGAGTACAGCACCAGTTGCACCGGCGACAGCACTACCCCAAGGGGAGAGTGCGGGTTTTGATTGACCGGCCATTTTGCAGGATGCCTTGAAATGTCTCTGTGAAATCTGTCAGAGAGAAAAATCATTAGATCAAAAACATAGAAAAGGCGGTGATGTAAGGATTGGCGAATAAGGTAGGGCTCTGTGCGATTTCGGGGTTTAGCGTTCGGCCTGGAGGCTTACCGGATCGACTGATAGGAGAAGTGAAACTCGAGCAAGTTCGCAAAATGAAAGACTGCAGCTTCCAAGCAGTTGAAAATAAGCAGAAAAATGCTCAAGTTCGAATCGAGGAGAAAAAAGTGAAAAAAGACTGAGGATGACGGCACAGCCCGGACATCCTGGACGCAAACTGCGGAAGGATAGAGTCGGCGGCAGGGTTAGTTCCATTTGCACCTCGGCGCTCTTGATAGCGCATGACGAAATGAGCCGAGGTCCATCTTATCGATCGGTTGTCCTGTCCACAACTGAACCAACTGCTCTGAGTCCCGTTCCTTCCCACCGACACGCTAGTGATTGTCAGTGACCTTTCTTCCACACTGGGCGAATTAAAGCTTAAGATCAAGTTATGAATGGCAATCCTTTACTACGACAATCCCCATAACCTTCATTGGACCCTCATAATACCAGAACGGGAGTGGGATCGACCTCGGATGTCGCGCACTCGGAAATTTCACGGGGACCTCTTGCGGACGGTCACAAGCAAGGTGTCTGACTGATTGAATCTGGTAGACGCTAGCTAGTTGACTGGGTCGATTATCGCGGGGAAGATCCCGGAGTGTGTTTAAAGATCCCCAAACAACTGCCCCGCGCGTGCCATCATGTCTAGACCTAGCGCCTCTACTCAGAATTCATTTATTACTCAGGCTCTGGTACTTAAGTCTCGTTTCGTCTACCTCTTAGCTCTACCTAATCGACAAGGTTACTAACTACTGGCTAGAAAGCTGAGCGGGATGTATTATCCGCTACCTCACAAAGGCAAGCTCTGGAAGCTGCTATTGATGCCGCGGAGCACTACATGAAAGCATGGAAACTGGCAACCGTCGAAAAAGACAAACGTACATTAGATGCCAAGTGTAAAGAATGGCTCACAAGAGCGGAAAAGATTAAAGAGTCCAATGATTGGCGATATGCGGCCCGACTTCATGACAATAATGCCCTAGAGCCACGGTTGCCCGTATCTACTCGCAAGCTCACCACCCGAGAAGAAATCATTCTCCTAGAGGGAGCTAAGCTGAATGGCTTCATCTTCCCTCCGTGGACCCATTCTCCAAGCTCTGACGAATTCAAACACGAAAAGGGAGAATCTCCGTTTACGTATGTTCTAGTAGTCTTTTCTTTGTCACAAATGTATTTGATGACCGGTAATTGTTCTAACTGACATCAGTGATAAACCTGATCTTCACCTTTCTCATCTTCAGAGAAACGTTTTTGGTGGCTGGAAACGACCTGTGGAGCTTCTAAGAGATGCGGAAGACGTGGCAGGTGTGACGGTCCCTGTGATGTCTGTCTCGGGAAAGACAGATCTGGTCCAGGATATGCTGACCGACTGTTCGGTCGTTGCTAGCCTTTGTGCTACTACGTCGATGTCAGAACGAGGTCGATGCAATGTGAGCATATCTTTCTTCCCTACCGGCTGATCTTCGTGCCGTGACTGACAGGTGTAGCATCCCCTCCTAGTGATATATCCTAGCCGAGAGAGCTCTCAACCTTCGCCGTCAGGCAAGTATATATTCCGCTTCTACTTCAACGGATGCTTCCGTAAGGTCGTCATTGACGACCGCTTGCCATCGTCAAAAACGTCGAGGTCACTCCATGTGATCGACCGGAATAACCCCAAATCCTTATGGCCAGCACTGGTAGAGAAGGCGTACTTGAAATTGCGCGGAGGGTATGACTTTCCTGGAAGTAATTCTGGGACAGATCTGTGGGTATTGACGGGCTGGATCCCCGAACAAGTCTTCCTCCATAATGACGATGTGACTAGCGAGCAGCTCTGGAAGCGAATCTACAAGTCTTTTCACCACGGAGACGTTCTGTTGACTATAGGTACAGGGGAATTGACCGAGAGGGAACAGAGAGAGTTAGGCCTTGTGAGTGAGCACGATTATGCTATACTAGATATGAAGGAATCTAAAGGGCGCCGTCAACTACTTGTAAAAAACCCCTGGGCTGGAGCAGATACTGCTCCCGGAGATATTGGGGGCATCTCCGGACATGGAGAACTACCTCATAACCCGCCCTCATTTGTGCCGGGTACCTTCTGGATGGATTGCGAAAAGCTACTTCAACATTTCGAAAACCTGTATTTGAATTGGAACCCTGAGATCTTCAAATACCGCGAAGATGTCCACTTTACATGGGATCTGGCTAATGGCGGAGGAGTAGCTGGATGCTTTGTGAAAAACCCGCAATTTGCAGTGTCGACTGAGAAGGGAGGCATTGTCTGGTTATTACTGGGCAAGCATTTCAGAACGATTGCCCCCCAAGAACGATCTCTTGATGAATTTCAGGGAGATGAAGAGTCGGGTTTTATAAGCATATACGTCTTCAATGCAGATGGAAAAAGGGTCTCATTGAGTGATGGAGCTCTCCACCGTGGTCCCTATGTTGATTCCCCTAATACGCTCATGAGGTTAGAGATGTCTCCCAGGACGGCCTACACAGTCGTTGTCTCCGAGCAATCATTGCCTTCCTTGAATCAAAACTTCACTTTGTCTGCCTTCTCTACCACCCCAGTACGCATGGCAAAAGCTCAAGACAAATACATGTGTGCGAACAAAGTCCAGGGATCTTGGACACCTTCAACAGCAGGCGGGAATGCAGAATCTTCCCGGTACCCCCTTAATCCCCAGTTTTGGCTTCAGATCGAGGATGTCACAGATGTGTCATTCCTTCTAGAATGCTCAGACCCGGAACTTGCGACCCATATTAAATTGTTCTGGTCCAAAGGAAGTCGCGTATCCCGAGTACGCAGCCGCGATATCATCATCGATAGTGGTGACTATCGCCGTGGCGGTTCCCTCGCAGAAAAGAAGGCTCTTGAACCTGGCTCATATACTATTGTCTGTTCCACATTTGCCCCAGATCAACTGGGGCAATTTACGCTATGGGTGTCATCCTCGATCCCTTGCACGGTAAATCCGCTTCCAGCAGAGGCGGCAGGGCGGCGAACTGTCATTTCCGATATCGGTGTGCTACCTCCGGGAAGAGATCGGATGCTGGCTTCTCTACGAGTGCCGCGGCTTACGAGGATCAAGCTCATTACCAGAAGTAGACAATCCGTTATCGGAAGACACCCAGTTGGACCCTCACCCGTGTTGATGACAGTGGAGCTTGGGCAAGGGCCATATAAAGAGATCCTGGCGACTTCTGAAGATGGGGCTCACAGTGATGCCATATCGGGGGTACGCGTCGAAGACTTTGACTTGCAGCCCGGGCTTGAGGGGAGTGGTGGAATATGGATTGTTATTGAGAGGATTGGAGGTCCTGGAGGGCAAGTGGAGGACCACTTTGAGGTAGAAGCTTTGGCTGAAGAGCGAGTTGAGATTGGAGAGTGGGTCATTGAAGATACATGAATTCTTATTATGCAAGAGCTCTCTCAATTGGCACAGTATATGATCGGAAGAGCCGACATCGAAGGATCAAAAAGCAACGTCGCTATGAACGCTTCGCTGCCACAAGCCTATGGTATGTGAGAGTAAAACGAAGAGAAATAGGCACAAGGTAAACATGAAGAAAAGAACAAATAGAAAAAATCTACCAAATGCACACAGGGACAATAAAACATTGGTGAAGAGTTCGTAGTGGTATATTTGTATAGAAGTGACCGCCTAGTTCTATTTAGGTTACCCTGGTAGTATTAGTTTTACTCCGCATTTAACTTCTCGGCTCGGAGAGCTTCCAACGTCATCCCGCTTTGCTTTGTGCATTGAGTCTCCCCCACTTCAACCATTGCAGCTTCCTCCAAAAAGAAATATCCATTCACGCGACATCTATGGCGAGTAGGATCCCCGCTGCTTTGAAGGCCGCAGACATTGGGCGCTTCGCTGTTCGAGCAGCTCAGCTTGAACGTGTAAAGCCCGTGGTAGCCTATTGGTGTGAGTGTTACGTGACGGTACCTGCAACGGGGCTTCAAACTGATGAATAGCTTCTACTCAATATAGGTAATTTCTGGATCGTCAATCAGATAATTGAGAAAGGCCTACACACATCTGACGATGAAGTGAAGCTATACACTACGGAACTCGTAGATAAGCTTGAAAAAGTATACCAAGCGATGCGCGAATGATCCCCTAAAGTCGGCCAGACACTAACATTTTGATGTTCAAGTTCAAAAACGCAAACCCCGACAATGAGACAGTTATAGATGCCATGGCTGCAAATGCCTACGTGGAGCAATTTGGCTTGGAGATTTTCGGGCGTGCAGAGACAACTATGAGAGCCAACAAAGTGTCGAAGTTCGTTGCGCTTTCCCTCTTTTCAAAGGGGTGAGCTGACCTGTTGCAGGCAAACCGCGGATACGTTCCAAGCAGCTGCTACATTTCTCGAGCTTTGCCAAATATGGAACCCTCTTGAACCGGAGACTGCTGCAAAAGTCAAGTTCGCCAAGTACCATGCCGTGAGAATCGCAAAGGCAATCAGGGCTGGGGAAGACCCGAACGAGTCGAATCCAGTTATAAAGGAGGGAAATGAACTTGAGGGTGATGACCTGGAAGTGAAGAGCAATGACCCTGAAGTGCAGGCAATTGTCGGATCACTAGCCGCGCAAGAAAGACAGCCATCTGTAGAAGATGTCCCCGATGAGTCTACGCATCCTTCAGAACTGTCGCCCATTTTACCACCACCCCCAACTGGTTTTGCCGAAGGGCGTAGTGCGTCACATGATGCTGCACGTAGCCCAACTCAGGATATGGACATTGACACAGAACAAGGACCCTCGCTGAATCTCCCCTCAGCACCTGCGACACTAACATCATCTTCGACCTCAGTCCCAAATCTTCCAGACACGCCTACAGGTATTGGCGCACATCAACCATCAGGAGTTTCAGATGCCTTTCAATCCTTCCCCCCTCCATCGACAATGCCTCCGTCAAGCCCACCAGCTGCCTCTGACGATCCAGGTTCTTTCTACAGCCAACATGGTGCCACACCTCATCAACCCGCGCGATCTCCTCCAGTGACCGCTCCGGTAGTGCCACGCCTAGCACCGCAGTCTGCTCATACACCCACGCCTATAGTGCCTGCGGGTTCTAGCTCTAGCTACGGGAATTCGCAGGCAGTCGATGATCAAGCAATTGCTCTTGCCCAGAAACACGCTCGCTGGGCTGTTTCTGCGTTAACTTTTGATGATGTCAATACAGCCATCAAGGAACTCAGAAGCTCCTTGAAATGTCTAGGAGCTGAGTGAAGAGTGATCGTACAGCACGGATACTTTACTTACTTTTGGCCAATATCTTTTGTTGCTAATGTTAGAGCGTTGGTTAGGAAACTGGTCTTATACCTCAAGATCTGAGTATCACATTCAGAGATTTGCTGGAGATACCCCTTGATATTTATACTCAGAACACTGTGCTGTTACTCTCACTGATCGTTGTTGATGAGATGACTGTATAAGCACAACAGACTCCGCAATATGTTGCATTTAGTTGTTTTGTTTGAACGCACAACTGTGCTTCATTATGCTGTGTAGTAATTTCCCACCTAAAGCCTTCAAGCACATCATTTGAGATTTCCGGGATTTACCCTGTCTTTACCTCCTGAGACTACCGGCTTGTTCGTTATCTCAAAACCATTCTTAAGCAGTATAGAACCTTCCGTCCGTGAAACATTGACAGTGCGGTTCGTTGTTACAGGACAGGATTTCTAGCTCCAGTATATTGACTGAGATCCATAGCAACAGAAGACGCGTGAATCATTCACTCTCGTCTACATTCAGGGATTCTTCTCTCCCCCACCCTCCAAGCTCGCATGTCTTTTCTCACCCGTACTTGCCATCTGGCACTTGTCTGCTCTCTTGTTCTACTTACTAGCATATCTAACCACACACTTGAGATTAGAAATGGCAGAGACGCATCCTATGAAGACTGACCTTGATGAAGGTCGGCTGAGCTCGTCATGTCGCGACCGAAAGTTCACCACATTTCTCGATTTGAAGTATGAACATCACTCGGAGTTCATAACGCGTCTGCGAGAACATGTCCAGGGCTACGGATACGACTGGGATCGGCTTCAAGCCGAAGAGGTCAACAGACGATCCTGTGCTAAGAGCTTCGTTGACAGGTATGGCACAGTCTATTGGGGCAGTGATGCCAACCGGAAGAAGTATTTGTTGCCGGATGCTTTTTCTGAGCCTTGTTCTCTCTGTACGTACCCGGAGCGCAAGGAAGAGTATGTTTACCTGAATTACCAACTTCAAACTTGATTGTTGATACTTACCGTCTTATTCACAGGATTATTCGGACTGTGGCAATTTTGCTCGAGAGGAAGGCAAACAGTCATGTGAGGACCAAAGAAAAGAACGCCAAAGAGGTCAGTAAAAGATGGATGTCTCTCTGTCCCTGTGGTAACTAACAAGAGATCTAATGTATAAATAGCCACTACTCTCTACACCCTCTCGATGCGTTTTTGCTTCTGTGCCCCCGTTCTTGGATGATTCTTCGTACGTCTCATCTACTCCAAGACTGAGCACTTTCAACCCAGAGCAGGGTAACGCGGGCAACAGGCCGAAAAGAAAGGCATCGGATGCTCGCAAGATGTCTCCCGATTTGGAAAAGGACATATCTGAGCGTCGATCCCAAAGGGCTAGAATTTCTGTACCTAGCAACATACACCCGTTCGGTTCTATCCTTAAGGAGGAACCTGCTTCGAACCGCTACAGGCCAACACCCCTGAAAACGGATCCAAGCGTTGTCGACGACAACATGACGTTGAGTACAGTTGACGATCTAGCGGGCAGCTTTGAGACCAAGTTCCTGGTGGAGGCCTCCAGTCAGGAAGGTATGGCCCCGGTTCGCATCACGTTTCAAAACTTTCCGTCTGCCTCTTCTTTTCTGAATAAAATGGCAGATGAGTGCAACCTCCACGAATGGAGCGCAAGCACTCAGCTTCTGAGAGAAAACTCCGACTGGCAGTCCATGCAGACGGTCGTGGCGGCATCCGTGAAGTTTGAATGGTCGGGATTTGAGATCCGCGTGCGGCGGGGGGAGGACGGAGACTGGGCCGCGGTCATCGAGGAACTGCACAGGGCTTGGAAGGCTAAAGAGCTCAATGCGGAGAGTAGCTCGGTTCAAAGCTTTATGATCAAAGTTATGCTTCATGTGCGATAATCTGTCTTTGGTCTTTGGCTCGTTGGTCGACGTTCAAGAAGTGAAGCTGAGTTGAAAGCATCGTTTTGTTTGGAGAGGAACAAAGGGAGATATTACGGAACAAAAGCAGATGGAGAGCAAGAAGCAAAAAAAGAAGCGAGCTAAGTCTATTGAATGCACTACTATTTCTTAGCATAGGAAGTTCAATTGAAGCAAACCACTAGCGCATGAACTACTGAAGGCTTGGTAGTTGTACCATCACTGCACGAACCACGGGCAGATCAGCTTCTGGCCCATGGAACGCACCGCAATTCCGACTGGGGAAATTTTGATTATTAAATCGGAGAATAATTCATTCGCAAGGAAGCTGACGTCAAGCCCTTTCAGCCTAAGTAGACTATACAACAAAAGACAAAGGTGATTGTGACCATGATCTTAGCCTGGTCGCTATCATAGTATCGGTCTGCGGTCGTTAACTGCGAGTTAGGGGGACCCATTTCCCACCAGTATCAATAGGGTAGATAAAGTCACTATCTGGACTTCTCGGTACATGGACCTGTGTTAAGCTTCGATTTACGGGCCCATAGTTGCCATACTGGGTTGTCCTTGATCCTTCCAGACGACTCGTTCGGGATATAATAGTGGCACATAATACTGGAGTGTGTGATCCCAACATACTCCATAAATATTTTACCCACTGCTCCTGGTAATTCGTATCGTATAGGAAATGAGCTGTCGATCTCGTTTCAATTCCCTGGGATGATCATACACGATGGAGGATTTATTTTCTCCTGTACGGAGAAAGCATTATTATTCTTCACATGGATGATCATCGTTATCTCTTGCAGCAGTTGAAACGAAAGCTTTTTCTTTCTTTTTCCACCCCTCCCTCGCTCACTCATCCAGTTAACGTCGATTTTCTTTTTTCCCTTTGTCCGCTCCCCTCTCGTTTCTCACCTCCTCTCCCTTTACCCACTTAGACGCGGGACTATGATCGGACGGCGTCCCTGAAGAACGGAAGGTGTCCCACAACGCGCGACTTGGCAGGGGAAGGAATGATGAATCACCTTTGTTCTCCAAATCTCAACTTCCAATCCCGGGAAAAAGTCCTAAACCCACTCCGTTGGCGAAATTTCTAGACGCAGACTAACGGAGTTTGCTCGGTTTGGAGGATTGGAAACCTTGGATAGACCCTCCTCTTTTCCGTTGGTCCAGCGTCATCAGCCGCGGCGGGAGATCATAGATGATGGTTGTTCTCGGCTATTCTCGTAGTTAGTAGGGTAAGCCTGTCTCATATGGACGGGGTCTTATGTTTGTTTGCATTCTCGAACTAAATAGTGTGGGGAGGGGTTTTTTTGCTTTTAATTCTGCAGGACCGGGTTGATATTCCCATATCGAGGTGGTACATAATGATAAGTATGAATACATATGTGCCCTTGGGTCTGTATGTGAAAGTCGTCGAATATAATATACGTCTCGGAGAAAGGGACGGAGATTATGGAGAGGAGTCAGTAGTAAGTTAGTAGTGCTCTCTCTGTAGTAAGCTTCTTAAAAATCAATTAGGAAGGTAAAATAAAAAAGAGTAGAAAACGAGGGAAAATAGGAAAAGAAGTCACCAGACAGGCAGGTGATACGCCCGAATTCATCAAAGCGTCGTTAGTTCCGAATTGGTCGTTGCCCCAAAACCACTTTCGGTCTCCTGCTCATCTCCTCACCTTCTTTTTTTCCATCCCTTCTTAATTTTAAATAGTTAAAAGAAGAATCCTCTTCTTTGTTCTCCATAAATCATTGATTTTATTTACGTACTTAATAATTCACTATATTATTACTTGGCCTCTTATCTCTCGGGCTCCCTCCTCCCCCTCATCGCAATTTCTCTTCTTCAACTCTGCGATTCTTGGTCCCCTCCCCCCCTATTCCTCGACTCCCCGCATTCTCTATCGACTTCAAACTTATGTGTGGGGTCTGAGAATCGACGAAGATACCTATCCGGAATAAACCCGCTGCATAAAACCACTGGTTTCCTACTCTTGATCCGATTCCTGTCGCTGGTTGACAAGACAGTCGTACACTCGTACACTATCATGGCGAGTGACAAGAAGCCAGCCGTGCTGATTGTTGGAGGACTGGGTATGTGCATACATGCGATAGATACTTTCTCGGCTTGTGGTGGCGCAAGGGGCATGAGCTAACCCGATTTCTCTACGTTTCGCAGGGTTCATCGGCCGTCATCTAGCGCTTTACCTGCATGAGAATAACCTGGCGTCGGAAGTCAGGCTCATTGATAAGGTCCTTCCCCAACTGGCCTGGTTAGCCCCTGAATTCGAAGAGGCTTGCTCCAAAGATAAGTTCGTCCAGGCGGATGCTAGCCGCGAACGTAAGTGAACCTCAATGATTATCGCCCCATTTGCGATGATGTGCTGACTTTCCCCTCCTTGCTATCTAGAGCACTTTCCGCGTATCTTCGACCGGGCCAACGGCGAACAATTTGACTATGTGATTAACTGTGGAGGCGAGACGAGGCACTCTCAGCCCGATGATGTATATGAACTCCGCAACTACAATCTTACCGTGGCCTTGGCTCGTGAAGTGGCTCGTCGAGGAATCCGTTGTTACGTCGAGTGTTCTACCGCTCATGTATACAAATCTGGATCATCGCCACGCAAAGAAGACGACAAGCTTCAGCCATGGCATAAGCTGGCAAAGTGGAAGCTGAAGGCTAGTGAGGAAATCAGCAAAATCCCCGGTCTCAACTATTGTTTATTGCGTCTGCCACACGTCTACGGAGAATATTGCTCAGGCTTTTTCGCTATGGGGGTCTGCCTCGCGCGCGTGCACCTTGAAATGGAGAAGGACCTGGAGCTACTCTATAGCGGAGACGTCAAGATCAATACCCTTTACGTCAGAGATGCAGCCAGTGCCCTGTGGAAAGCCGCTGAGTGGAGGGCAAGCGCCCCAACGGATGGTTCCACTCCCCTTGCGTTCAACGTGGTCGACCACGGAAATACTCGTCAGCAGGACATTGCTGATGCTCTATCCACCGTATTCGGTCTCAAATGCTCATTCCTCGGATCTTTGGCCTCGCAATTTGCGAAGTTGAACCTCGATGATGTCATAGATGACATGAACGAGGAGTGTTTACAGGTCTGGGCGGAATTGATGGAACAGAAGAAGATTGAGCGACCAGGCCCTATCAGCCCGTTCTTAGAGAGAGATGTGTTCAAAGACCAAGACATGTCCCTTGACGGCACACTTTTAGAGAAAACCACTGGCTGGAAACCATCCCGGGAGCGCTTCGATGCGGACGGTGTACGGGATATGGTGGAAAGTTACAAACGAATGGGCTGGTGGCCATGAGACGCAAACTAATGCTATGGTACCCTCCCTAGGCCTTTTTCGACCTCTCTACCTTGACCAAATTTGGCCCCAAAGTCACAAAAGTATGATGGCATTCAATATGACGACCCATTTACGACCGCTGTTGTACCTCGCCTGCATTTGACGACGGATATCTGCATTGGAACAAACTACTCCACCTAAAATTTCGAGCGCATAGACCACCTCTCGCCCCTATTATTCATCCTTCTTTAAGCCACCAGATGGTTGTCATGTACTATGTATCTATGGTCACCGCTCTATTTGTAATCTATAATATCCTTTGGTTCAACCGGTATCTGTTCTTGAGCGCTGGTATGTTTCAGCTACTTTTCTGCTCCGATCATCTTGTTTCATGTTAGATCCCTCTTCTTTTTAAACTATGAATATTATGTACAGTTAGACTTCAACACTGCTTGCTTATAACTGAGTTGAACCTTGGTTCTTCTTCTCTGTACACTGCACATCTTTTAATCTTTTATCCTCCACCATTGTGGTTTTAATTCATCCTGTCAACAGGGGTTTTGAACGTACTCGTACTCTTTTCAATCCATCCTCTCTCTCCGAAAGAACAGCTGATCCTCCTGTAATGGCCTCAGGAAGTTAAATCTGAGCTCCCAACTAGCGTTTGACTGACGATGCACCGCCGTTTCAAGTTTATTTCCTCGATCTAACCAAGACGAGAATAACAATAACCATCATCCGGTGGATGGCCGTGCGGATTAGGATGATTGGCTCCGTATAGTTTTCCCCAGACGCTGGGAACCAAAGGATTCATCTGTATAAAGTGTTTCTTTGGCTGGGTCTGGTTTTAGCTTATTCTTGCTTTTGTGAACGTCGGGTAAGACTTTCCTTATCAATCACTAAAGGTAACCATCATATATAATATAATATTAGATTATGGCCTCTAAATCCGATATCAACTAGTCTAGTCTAGTCTATACCAAACTGAGATTCTACGACCGGATATAATTAAGTCGAAATTGTCCTTTCTAATTGCTGATTCTTTTTCTTAATTGCTTTCTCGTCTATCAGATACACGAGCCATCGAATGAAATAGTCTTGAAACTAACTTGACTATAGCAATCCTTTCTATCACCACGTTAATCCCAAGAAAGAGAACCAAGAAAAGGCGTCATCGTACCAACCTTGTCGGCACTTGGAATTCAGAGAGCATAGCCGTCATAGCCGTCTGATTATAGTCGAAAAGCCAAAGTTTAGTACGTTCTCTACATGACAAACTAGACTGGGCTAGACCAGCAGGCAGCAGCAGGGACCGGTGATCAGCGGTTCAGGAAGCACTTACTTCAGTAGGGGTCTAGAATACATGCTTAACCTGTTGATCTATCTTCTAGACGGGTTGAAGCTAGAAGCTAAAGGAGTGCGTCACTGTTGTCTCGGATATCCCGAGCGTCTCGATCCGGATTCATGGGCGATGGATGATTGACGTGGATGTACAGTCATGCGTGTAATATATATTGTGTGTGTGTGTGTGTGTGTGTGTGTGTGTGTGTGTGTGTGTTGATTATAAGAATATGCAATGTTTGTATTCTGTAACAGAAGTAGCTGCTAAGCTCTAACCATCTTGATGTGTTTTGTTTTCTTTGGGCCTGCGGACCTGTGTATATTGCTTTGGTGTATAGTAGTGCTCGCTCTTTTTCTTTTCTTTTCTTTCTCTTAATGCTGTCCTCTTTTCTGTGTTTCTCTTTTGTAGACAACAGAGCGAAGCAATGATCGAGGCAGGTAGGCTGCTGCAGATGCATGTTGCTTTTGCAGGCGTATTCCAAACGAGTAAATGAAATGACGAAACCAGAAATATGAGACATATATCACAGTCCTTCTACCTACTATAACGGAGGAGATTAAGGAGTAAATAGAAAACAACCAAAAGAAGAAATGGAACATGAGAAAGGAACAACGATAAGACATGCCGTAAACAAACTCCAGTTTCGTAGTCTCCAAGAAAATCCCGGTGTCAAGTAGGCAGCATCTAGAACTCCCAATCCTGTTCAACAGACTTGATAGCCCACTCGAACTTCTCACGCAATGATTTCGAGAAGAATTTTTCGATCGGGACGTTGAACTTCTTGCTGAAAACCACTGTGAGACGAGGGTCAATGTAATTCTGTGTGGTGTTAGAAAGAATACAGATGCTAGACGGCAACAGGGAAAACTTACAATTTTGGACGTTCCGAGGGCCACTTCTTTGTTGTCTTCCTTATCTTGAGCCTGCAATTCCATCGTCTCAATACGCTGCTCAAGCTTCTGAATAGCGGTCTCCAGCTTCTCGACCGTGGGGCCTTTGCCCTCAGCTTCCACTTTTCCTGTCTTGTTCTCCTTGTTGAACTTCTTCTCCATGTCCTTGACCACCTCAAGTCGGCTCTGTAGTTCGCTGGCCTTCATTTCCTTCTCACCTTCGGCTGCGAGCTTTTCGTTATCCTTGTCGAACTTCTTCTGGATCTTCTGCCGCTGTTCTTCGACTAAGAAAGCCTGATGTTCCTTGATCCACTCTTGGTCAATGTCCTCATCGATTTCGAAGAACTTGGCGCCCTTCTTTTTCTTAAGATTAGGTGCCAGGTCGAGCATCTGCTGCTTGAGGCGCCACCTTTGATAACGAAGACCTCTTATCTGCACGGTAGAAGAGAAATAATCAGCAGTGCTCGAAGGCTATAGCTAGAACCGCGCATATTGTACTTACTCTTTCTCCCATTTTTTCCATTTGATTGGCATGTGATGCAGTCACAGTCCGTTTGTGATTACAGAGAATAGCCACTTTACGATTGGCATCGTTATACGCCTTGACCTTCTCTGCAATGGTACCAGTCGCTTTCATGTCCTTGAGTAGTGTAGCCATCGTGTGCGAAGCATTGTAAGTACGGAACACTTTCGCCGTCAGACCAGGCATATAGGCTGACAGATGCTTATTCAGGGCGGATGTCTAAGTAAATGGCAAGTCAGCGTCTATCAAAGAGACAACCGCAAGGGAAGCACTTACCGTCAACCGGTCAAAGATCTCATCGCCTTCTTTTTTAGGCGCTTTCTTGAAGATCTTCAGGTTCTTAAAAACCTGCTGGTCGACCTCGACTTCATCATAGAATCGGATACTGTCCTTACCCAGGAAGTCAAAGATAACCTTGTTTGGTGGCTTGAGCGCGACGTTTTCATACTTCAAAGAGCAACAGCCAACTGTTTCAGCCTCGTCCTCGCCCTTTTCATTACCAGCACGAAGAGCAAACTGATCAATCAAGTAGACAGCCGTGGCTTTCTGTCTCTCTAGCATCATCTCGTGTTTCAGGTTCTTCCTGTAGTCTTTCCGGATTCTGTCGATGTGATTCTTTAATTCACGAGCCTTTTCGAACTTCTTGTAATCGCTCTGACCCTTGACATCAGAATTTGCTGCAAGCATCACGTATTTGTAATTGCCATTGATGTTTTCTTGCCACATTGCGAGCCATGTGCCTTCTTGGTCGTGCTTGACTTCTTTCCAGCGGTGGCCCTCTGGCGGTGGGGGAACAGGAGCATCCTTTCCGATATTGATAGTGATCTGCTCAGGTTGAACCCGAGCCTTTACACGCCCCGTCTTGGGATGCTCGCCACGGCCACGGAAAAGCGAAGGGGGTTCAACACGGAAATTTCCAACTTTCTGCTTACGACCATCCCACATGCAAAACATGTAGGGGGCTTCTTCAGCGTCTTTCTCGGCCTTTAGGCGCTTCTTCTCAGCTGGAGGTAGATTCTTCTTCTCTTGCCGCTGCGTATCATAGTGTGCGAAGATTGGCTGGAAGTCACACTTGGAGAATTCCTTGATGTCGACTTTGTTGCCTTTGGAATCGGTGGCGCCACTGGTTTTCTTAAGGATGTCTTTGAAGTCCATGAAAAAGTTCTTTTGAAAAGTGGGATTCTCAACATGTTGAGTCGCATTCAGCATGCTACCAAAAAAGCTCGCCACCTCTTCAGCTTCAGGATGAAGATTGACTGGAACTCCGTCGTATTTCATTTTGATGTCCTTTGGCAAGGGTTCATACGGCGGGGGGAAGACGACGCCGTTATGTTCGAGAGACGTCCACTTGATCGTCCCGTCACCCTTCGTCGGATCTTCCCACCATCTGTATTCTTCTTCTTCGGCCTCTTCGGCCTCTTCGCTTTCCTCTTTCTTCACAGGTGTAGCCTTCGCACCCCTTTTCTCTGCTGGGGTAGACTGCATAGACTTCGGCTCGGCCTTGACCTTCGATGCTGGTGCTTTCTTCAAAGGTTTCTTATCATCGGCCGGCTCCTTTTTGACGCCGTTGGCCTGTTTCTTCTTGTTCGCTGCTGCCTTTGCGGTCTCTTGTTTGCGGCTAGCTTGCGCATCCTTCTCTGCCTTCTGTTGAATCTTCTTCTTCTGAGAAGCCAGCTTCCGCTCGATGGGGACATCTGAGTCAGACTCCTCGCCGATAGCAGTCTCTGCAGCTTTGGGCAGCTTTCTTCCGTTAAGCGCTAGAGGTACATCTTCATCCGTTTCTGGATCTTCATGCTTCACGAAAGTGCGACGGCGCTTGCTCTGTCGAATGGTCAGCTGCTGAAACAAACACTGACAGCGCCGCATAATAAGGGGTTTAACGAAGGGGCTGGCGCGGGCTGATTCCGGCGTACCAAGGGCTGATCCTCTTCGCTACTCTCTGGTTCCGCATAAGACATCTTTTTATCAACGCTAGCTCGCGACTTTCTTTTGCTGATGCTACCGTTGGTTTGAGGCCCCGCATCCGTCATTTGAATATCACCATCTTTCTGCACGGGTCCGAACCGATTTGAGATGCCGGGCTCGACATGACCGTTGGTCTCCGTCGCGTCACCCATGTTCACGTTGTTACCGGCCACTAAGATTATAGAGTATGTGAGAAGGACAATTCATGAAATCAACGGGAATGAATGTTAGGCCGAAGTAACAATGCGAAAGTCACAAAACACATAGCCGACAGATGAGATGAACATAGGAGAACTCACCAGTAGATCTACCATTCGCTCTCACAAGTGGGATATCGTCCTCCGAAGAGCTCATGGTCTTTGAAACGGGATGGATAGGCGGGCGTCGGCGAGAGAACAGTGCGTACAGGCGAACTCGAGGGGGAGGAGCCCAGACTGACCTGCCAAGTCGGGAAAGTCGAACCGGCGCTTGACAAAACGATGAAGTCAAAGAGAATCTGACCAATGGAATGGAGTGAGAGGAGAGAAGATGTCAGGAAAAGAGTAAATACATTGACCTGAGGGGAGGGATGAGGGAGTGGCGATATCTGAGAAGAGAAGAGTGAGACAAGAAAGGGAAGGAGGGCTGGAAGTGACGGGGGAAATGAGAGGAAAGAAAGGAATGCAATGGAAAACGAGGCAGTCTTTTGGGGCCTGAGGCGATCTCTCACGTTTCTCCGGACCGCCAGCCAGTCTGGTTGAGAGGCGGGTGGTTGCCTAAGGTGTCCAACGCAAAAACACGGCGTCATTGATAATCTGCTCCGAGGCTGGCTGAACGCCGTCGGTGCCTGGCATGCCTGAAGAGGAATGCCGGGAATTTCGGGTCAAAGGTTTGTGCGCGCTGCCCAAATGGCCTCTCTCGTCACCCCGACCATCCTCCCGATTGAGACTAGTGCGGCTGTGTTCCCGTTCTGCCGGCTGTCGGACGAACAGAAACAGGAGTCCAAGTCAACGTCTTCACTTCCCGCTAAAGCAGAGGCCTCAACTACCCACCCGATTGACCCTCGCGGCTCTCCCCTCTGCAGCTTCCTATTGCCGGTCATTGATACTTGACCTTACGGTCCGACCTCATAATGTTCTCCCGTGCTGTTCGCCCGGCCGTCAAGGCTGGCAGTGCTATCGTCACTCGGTGAGTTCTCTTCCGGACCACTTCACACCCACCTGGCCATCTCCCAAAACAGACTGCCAGTCGTCCGCAAAAAAAAGAAAATGATAAGGGAAGAAAAGAGAACGATTTGGGACTTGAGGGAGATTGCGTGAAACATGATGGTCAATTGCTAATCCCTGTGAAGCACTGCTCCTTCCAATGCCGCCAACTTCGCGACTCTGCGTGAAATCGAGGGCCGTCTCAAATCCATCAAGAACATTGAGAAGATCACCAACACCATGAAGGTCATTGCTTCTACCCGTCTTACCCGCGCCCAGAAGGCTATGGGTGACTCTCGCGTCTATGGTGAGACCGCCAACACCGTTTTCGAGAAGGCCGAGACCAAGCCTGTCGACGACAAGAAGACTTTGCTCGTCGTCGCCAGCTCCGACAAGGGTCTTTGCGGTGGTATCCACTCCGGTCTGAGCAAGGCTACTCGCCGTATTCTCCAGGAATACCCCAACGCCGATATTGTGGTTCTCGGCGAGAAGGCTAAGGCTCAGCTCTCCCGTACCAACGCCAACGCTCTCGTTCTGAGCTTCGCCAACGTTTGCAAGGACATTCCCACCTTCGCTGATGCTCAGGCCGTTGCCGACCAGATCGCTCTGCTGCCTACCGACTACGCCAGCGTCAAGATCATCTACAACAAGTGGCTCAACGCCCAGAGCTACGAGCCTTCCACCGTTGAGGCCTACTCCGAGGAGGCCATCACCAAGTCCGGTTAGTATTTTCTTGCCGTCGTGTTCTTCATCGAAGTCTAGAATACTGAACTTCCTTGCACAGCCAACATCTCTGCCTTCGAGATTGACGACCAAGCTCTTATCAACCTCCGTGAATACTCTCTGGCCAACAGCCTGTTCTGGGCTATGGCCGAAGGTCACGCTTGCGAAATCTCTGTAAGTTCATTTCTGATATATGAGACGGAATTCGAATTGTTACTAACCCATTGAATTACAGGCTCGTCGTAATGCAATGGAGGCAAGTATTACCTGAAATGGTTATGATGCGAATTGACCCAGACTAACTGATATCTTTCTTACAGAATGCCTCCAAGAACGCTGGTGAGATGATCAACAAGTGAGTACCAATTAGTTTGTACAGTCGAGTCCAGAGCCTAATGTTTTTGCAGGTTCCAGATTCTTTACAACCGTCAGCGTCAAGCCGCCATTACCGGTGAACTGGTTGAAATTATCACTGGTGCAACCGCCTCTGCGGACATGTAAAAGCTTTCATGAAGCTTTAGTGGAAAAGAGTCGACATGTGTGTAGACTTGCTCTTAAATACCTAGCTAGATTCTTATCAGCCTGTAAATCAGTCTATCCATCTTTCTTTTGTCTCATATCCTTTGCACTAAGTATTGAAAAATATAGTAGCATCCTTCCTTACATATTTCTCTTTATTTGTATACATGACCTGGCTCACTTTTTATAATCCTTTTTTATGTGCAAGGAATTTCTCTAATACTTGCACGAGATGGTGGTTTTCTGAAACTGTTCTCAGTATCCAAACAGGGCCTTCGCGAATTCAAGACAGGCAACAACAGATGAACAGTGAAAACAAACAAACAGGAGGTGCATTTACCAGCAAACTCCGCAACTTGTCTCACACCCTGAAAGTGACTGTTTTGTTTATTTCACTAATAACTACCTTCATCTGATGCCAACAGCCTCTCAATATCATTCGCAGCCCATCTGACAGTGACAGTCTACTGTGAATAATGCACAATCAATTAGAGCTCTGTGGGAAGAGACTTCAACTCTTATAAGCCCGCTACAGTCCCCCCAATCATCTCCCAAGACGTTGATCTACTGAACCAACTTCGCTGTTGGCCCAGAAGCACCAAACAAACTGAACGTTTGCTCCCCCCCCCAGAAACAAACCACCCTGACCATGGCCTCCATGCTCCACAAAACATGGACAAACTGCTACGAGATCCTAAGCATATCCCCAACCGCAGACATAAAAGACATCAACAGCGCTTACAAGAAGCTCGCCTTAAAGCACCACCCAGACAAAACAGGTGCAGATGATGCTCACATTGAATTTCAGAAGGTACGTGATACAGAACCTACGACCTTTCCACTGCCCTCCCTCACAACTTTCCTTCCCTTCCCTCACCTTGCAAACAACTCACCCTCCCTAACGAAACCCAAAGATTCAAGAAGCAGTCGAAGTGCTCCGCGACCCAGCCCGCCGCAAGAAACATGACGACGAGCTAGCAAGCCGACGCGGTTTGATGGAAGAGAACATTTTCACTTACACTCCTTTCACGTATCCGGACACGGGAACTCCTTACACGGGTTGGAAGCCCGAGAGTCCGGATCTGTTCAGTCTGCGGAGTATGAACGGACGGTATATGTACAGCTTCAGAAATAGTGTCCACATGAATCCAAATCACCCGGACTCGAAGGAGGAGATTAGGCGCTGTGAGAGGGAGCGTGAGTATGGGGAGCAGTTGAGACGCGAGTGTGAGCAGTGGGAGATGTATGAAGGTGAACCGGGGGTTTCGAGTTATACGTACTCGCATGATCCGGAGGTGGAGGAACAGCTGAGGGAGGAGAGAAGGAGGGAGGCTATGCGTGCTCGGGTTGAGCGTGATGAGGAAATGCTGGCGAGGGGGGAAGATTTGAATGATAATGATGATTATGGTGATGAGTTAGAGGGTGGGGTTTATTTTGAAGGTAAGGAAATGGGTGGTGACGGTGTAAGGTTTGAGTGTGGAGGGGGAGCTGGTGAATATGGTTATGAAGGGTATAAGGAGGGGAAGGAGGCCGAAGTGCAAGAGGAGTACGAAGGTGAGGAAGGTTATGAAGGGTACGAGATGGGAGAAGAGTACGAAGGATATGAGGAATATGAGGGCGAATTTGAGAGAGCAGAGGGATATGAAGTGAACGAAGTATACGGCATTGAAGAAGAGCACGAAGGAAACGATGGAGATGAGATAGAAGAGGAATTAGCGAAGAAAGATTCCACCTATTCTATCACCTCTACGCAACAGTCCCAAGCTGAGTACGAAAGCGCACGGCAAGTCCCGGACTCCGACATTGAAGACCTTCTCCTCATGTCGGACATTGAACAGCCAGAAGGCGCAGCAGAGAGTATAACGCCCACCCCCAACAAGGAATCCGATACAGACGAGAATGACATCTTCTACAGTATCAGTGACGAGGGACAAGCCCCTTCCAGCGGAGACAGTACATCTCCGCAAGAAGACACACCCACCGTCGGAACTCCACGCGGTTCACCCTCGCCCATCGATACTTTTGTCCCGTACTTCAAAGCAAAGCTCAATCACCCTAGCGGCCGGTACACGGAGGAAGATCTTTGCGGAGAGCTCAGGGGCCTCGTGATGGAGTCCTTCTGTGGCTGGGTTGAAGTTGTCCGTCAGACGGTTCCCGGCGCGGCGTCTACAGAAACTCTCAACTGTCAAGAGCAGTGTCGCCATCTTGGGTTTTGGAACAAGGAGTTTGGATCCTCGGAGTGTGAAGTATGTCATGTCTGGATGCCGATTTTCACACTTTCTTGCCCGGGCTGTGGGCTCAAGGCGTGTGTGAGATGTAAGTTTCAGTATGCGAAGTGATTCATTATCCTAAACCTTCTCCTCCTCTTCCTCATCCTCCTGTTCCTTGCCCCAAATAGTGTACCGATGTGGCCCGATTCCCCTCTCTTCTGGTGAGCCTCCATCTGGCACCAGGAATGGATGGAAAATCCCTCCCTCCATCAAACAATTCATGAAATGCCCATACAGACCATCGTTTTGATATAGCATATTGGGTTGATGTTTCGCTGTTTGCATAACCTGCCGCCGGCGGGATATAACCCTATGGTTTTCTAGGAGTCCTAGGTCACAGCAATTGTCTATCTTGAGGTATGCTTTATGACGCGTATTAGCGCTTTTGCTTTCAGATGTTACTTTTGAAGAAAGCAGTCGCTTTTGCCCGAAGTCTTGAGATTCCAGATATTTTGTTCTTAATTGAGTAGGGAGATATGCAAATACAAATTCTCATTGTCAAACCAAGACTACGTAATGGAAGAGGTAGACCTAGCATCGTTGGTATACTCAGGAGTAAAGCTTCTGTACACCAAATTCTAGCCCCTAGGGGTAGTACCTTCAAGCCTTCTCCTCTTCAATACGAACCTCCATTGGCACCGCACCCAGACGAGCTAAAGCTTCATCAAGTCCAATCTCGTGAGAAATCTCAGCCTGACGTTCATAGTCGGAAACAGCCATCCCCTCAGAGCCGAAAATGACATCCATCTCTTCCAGAGACAGTTGTTTTGTTTCTGGGACAAGGAAAGCAATAAAAAGGGCACCGAGAAAGGTAATGAGCCCGAAAAAAATATAGGTACCGTATGTGATGTCCTGGAGCATATCGGGCGTGACCTGACCCACGATGAAATTATTCATCCAGTCTGGATCAGAATACATATGTTAATGTCTAGGTGTCTGCTGAAATCCGCACGTAGAAAGAGGAGACTCACTGGCTGAAGCACCCAAAGCAGTTCCCTTTGCCCGAACACTCAAGGGCCAAATCTCAGCAATGATGATCCAAGAGCATGGCCCTAATTTCCTTGTGTTAGGAACGTACATACCACTCATCGGCGTTAGACTCACCCCAAGAATATCCGAAATGGACGACAAATAGCCAGACCATAGCAACACAAGCCCATCCGGCGGCGGGATGCGATTCCCACTGGTTCTCGTTCTGACCGAAAATGGCTGCGATGATGAAATGGCAAGCTGCCATACCGATGGCGCCGACAATCAAGACGGGTTTGCGTCCCAGTTTATCAACCCATATAACAGCTGGGATCTTCGATGTATTAGCTTGAGATGTTGTGCGTGGCGATATTTCGCTGGGTCCCCTACCGTTGCGAGGAACATGGCCACACCAACAACACCAGTAGCCAAGAGAGATGTAGTGTTGCTGCTCATGCCTAGTTGCGCGAAGATTGAGGGCGCGTAGTATAAGACCGCGTTGACGCCTGTCCATTGCTATAATCTTGTTAGTGGAGATCTTTGCTTATGGTCATTTCAAGCGCTTACCTGGAATGTCATAGTAACTGAAAGAGGTCAGCAAACTTCAATCTTTGAAGAACTCCTAGGGCCTGAATCATACCTGTAGCCACCATTACACGCCTGAACATCGGCCAACTTGTGAAAAGGCTTGCGAATCCCGCAGCTTCCAACTTCACATAGCTCCAAGTATTCGTTCTCTCTAAATGTGGGAATTTCTCTTTCTCGGTCCGTCTTTCAAACAAGCTCTGAGCCTTGATTTCCAGAAACTCCAATTGAAGAAGTGGGTCATCTTCTGGTAGACCGCGAAGACTCATAAGAACTTTCTTTGCTTCCTCTTCTCGGTCATGGTGGACAAGCCACCGTGGGGAGAATGGCATAAAGATCATACCGATTCCCATAATGACGGCGGGGACGAGCTGGAGTGCCAAAGGAAGTAGCCATGCGGCATCTTTCTGCGTTTCACCCGTGCCTCCAATGTGGTTTGTCCCATAATTGATCCTAAATTGTTAGGAAGTGGCTTAGAAAGAGATTGGGTAGCCAACTCACCAGAAAGAGACCTGATGAGGTTCAATTAGTGGCACAGATAGGTAAGCATATGGGTGTTTGAGGACATACCATGATTCCAAAGGTGATGGCAAGTTGTTGTAGAGCAACCAACGACCCTCTTACCTCTGGTGGTGCGATCTTTCATTGTTTAGTTCTGAACAAACGGTGTTCTAACAATCAACATACCTCTGCATTATACATAGGGACACTCATGGAAAGACTAAATTCAGTGAAATCAGCCAATAGGCTACCCCAGAAAGCTTCTCGTATTAATTGCCTACCTTCCCACTCCCATACCAGTAATGAACCGACCTCCCAAAATATTTGATGACCCCCCATTTCCGGCAACAGCAGTTGTCTGAACCACAACCCCAATGCAAAAGACACAGACATTTGCGAGGATGGTATACTTGCGCGAGAATTTCTCGCAGAGGACTCCGGAATAAAGAGCTCCAAACCAAGCTCCAAGCTCAAGAATAGCTGCTCGCAAGTTTAGCTGGTGCCAATGAAACGAGATTAATTCCAGGGTTTTATGTACCTGTCAACCATCCTTTCTTTGTCTGATTGGTGACCGCATCCCCCATCTAATAGTTGTCAATTTGAGGCTCAGGGTTCTAGATCAAGGAGATACTAACGTGTTTCTCGAAGGAATACATCGTCACTATGCGTCCAACGTTATTAGCTTCAACTAATATACAGCGTATATTATTCAGATAACTCACAGACACCAGAGAAGACACCCTTTTTGACAGAAATATCTCTGTTAGTTGCCGAATCTCAATATCTATGACGAACTTACCTGGTTATATCCATAGAGAAGCCTGCCAGCCCATGTCAGTATTCGTATCAGGTCCGTTGGTAGTGGGAAGAACAAATATACCCTCCAAGACAAGCAAACAGCGCAACTCCGAAAACCTTCCGGTTCTGGATCAATCCAGCGAGTCCAGATGAATTCTTGAGGGCTACTTTGCGGATTTGTGCGGCAGCATCCATGGCCGCTGATGTATCACCACCACCACCCATGTTGTAAGTCGTGCTATACGGGCAGTCTCTGTAATAATCCTCACGACTCCTTTATAATGAATCCACACCGGATAAGCAGATTTAGTAAAAAAAAAGAGCAATGAGCTTTCTAAGTCACTACCGGAAACAAATATTGCAGAGGACTGATAATATCCATAATCGGGCGCCTTCTGTGATTTTAATCCTTGCGGCATTTCAGAACAAGCTATCGTACATACCATCAGTTGAGCAAGTGCCATTGGATTGGTTGATCATCGTCCAACGACTCATCACCTTACACTAAAAGTTGGCATCCCCTGCGAGACTCTCCGCGTCTATTGGTGCAGATTCGCGGGATGGTTAAATGTACCGGCTGAATGGCCGGGTAAAAGACAATGCTTTGGGTTCCGACCCCCATACAAGGTAAACAGATTATTATTTGCCGAGGGGAGGGATGAGGAGTCGGGGCCTGTATGTAGTATGTCCAATCAATATGTGCCTTCGACAAAAAGCCTTGTAGTAATGATCGGCATTCATGATACTCTGCACGTTGTCTTCCTATTTAGCCTCTTGTCTATTGGCCTCGGATTTTCTCTTGCTTACCTTCCTCAATAGAAATAGTATGAGAACGAAGCTTTGGGGAAAATGATCTTTTCCATAGGGGCATTATTAACCTGAGTGCCGGTAGAATATGTATCATAGCCAATATGCTTAATGTTGCATATTAAAGAAGCGATAAGTGCAGCGTCAGCCTTAGTGGTAGATTTACATCCTCAACATATTTGAAACGCCTCTTGGTCTTGCTTTAGAGCTTTTCTTTCGCTCTTCTTCTTTTTGCGCAGACGAAGTTTGTTTTATTCTTTATAATGTCCCTGAATCACTGACTATTGATAAACAAGCTTTTCTTGGGAAAGGACCTAGTCCATAGCAAATACTTAGTTTCCGCGAATTGATTACCTACAATTGAATAGATTTCATTTATTCTCGTGATTCGCGATGTTCTCAGCCTTGGCGGTCTTAATCATGAGTATAACTGCTTCATATGTACCTAACCAAGTTGAGATCCATGTTTCTATGGGCATGCTCAAGATAGACGATGCAGTGAGCGATAAGGCGCAGGCATTACTATTAATCTGAAGGTAAGACCAGCAATGCGTCGAGAAGATATGTAACATGGCCACTCATACAGACATAGTCATTACTTCATCTATCAAATCTATACACAACGAGTTCCCGGTTCCCATTCTCGCCGACCAGGTATCTCTCATTCCCGCAAATCCTTCCTTTACCTACAAGCTCAAATATCTCCTCCTGCTTCATGGTTTTAGTAGACGATGGTGTTCGAATGCTCATGAACATCTTTAAGTCAAATGGCCATGTGATAGGTGAAAGATGTAGGCAAAATCCAACTTTTGCTTGTTCGTCATACGCCTCGGAGATGACAGCATACCAAGGCTCGTCACAAATCGCAAAAGTAAGAGGTCTTGCTTGTAGACTATCGTTCCCACGGTAGGGAGGAAGCACTTGGTCAGCGTATCGCCTCCAACAAGGTCCCTCGCCGGCTATCGGAAGGCTCGTAATTTGCACCTGCGATGTCCACTCCGTGGGTCCAACCAGGCGATCGGCCGGCCCTATACATAGGTTTTCGACAACGTCTATAGATTGGCTGTCCTCACTAATATTCAAGCACTGCACACCCGGATGCCCTCGCTGTCTGACAGAGTAGAACCCTAGTTCCCTGAACCCGAAACGCGTGATGATAGATGGGCTGTTGTCTTCTCCTTCTTCTCGCAGACGTCCAGTTGGGTCTAAGGAAGGTCGGTAATCCGAGGGTTTTGAAATATCCCAGACAGACAGTGACTCTATTGGAGCATCGTCATCTGCAGTGTACAAGCTGCGATTGGGTTGCCAGATATAGATAGCATAATGCGTCTGGCTATGAGTGGAATAGAAGCGATCTCTCTCGCTGAGCGGATGACCAAGAAACATGATCTTCCATTCATTCCGAAATTTGATACTCCATCCACTAGTAGCTTTCATTACATCAAACGACGATGCGAAATGGCGATGCACTC
Organism: Aspergillus leporis; assembly: GCA_009176345.1. NCBI lineage: Eukaryota > Fungi > Ascomycota > Eurotiomycetes > Eurotiales > Aspergillaceae > Aspergillus > Aspergillus leporis. The sequence continues at coordinate 145,937 of ML732206.1, read as the reverse complement.
CGTCACTGTCATTCAACCAATGGAACGCTTTCGGTTCCGCCCACTCCACAACAAGAACTCTCTTCTGCAACCGAATCCTGCGTATCACTTTGCCTGTGGTAATGAAAGGAATCATAAATTTCCTGTCGCTGTCTAGGTCCAAGAGCACGAGACATGAATGGTCCGCGCTTGGGTACACCAACAGACCATCCTCATACGACCAGAACGACTCTGGGAAAGGACAATCAACCCGCTGCATCAAATGGCTGGCGTGGGTTTCCCAGGGCTGTACCTGGAACCATTCTCTTTCACCAGATATACCAAAATCGTCACAAAGTTTGTACTTCTGGATGGACCTGGGTTTCCCTTGGCTAAGATGATCATACCTAGAAGCAAGCCGATCGAAGAGCTTACATAGGTAGATATCACCTTCTATAGCTGCCAGTGCGCTGTCGGAGTCCTCACCATAGAGTTCCCTGACCTCTTTGGCTAATGGGAAGAAGGCCTTTAGCAAAGGGACTAGATTTGCGGGGTTCCCAAAGCACTGACTCCAAGATTGGCAGACGCGGCGGCAACGCACAATATCCTTGGGGCACAGATAGCTCAGAATCATCCAGAAAATCTCGCGTGGCAACAGAGATATTCCCAAGGTTCTGTGACCCTGAGAAACTGCCGGTATATGAACCATCCCCACAGGCATTGCGAATGCGGGGTTTCAAGGGAGATAGTACAACTTTTTCAGGAACGACGGTGTGGAGCGATAATAAGCATTGAGCAATTAAAGTTCATTTTCGAAGTAAAAGTGAATGCGAAGTAACCCTGAACTTTCTTCGAATTCTCATTCATGGAAGAAAAGGTAGGCGCTTTTAGTTATTCATTCACTGGATATGTAGGGGCCTTAGGACGTCATTGGAGTGCCTTGGGCGGAGCGGAAAGCTTCCCCGTCACCTGCCAAGAGCTTCTTCAGGACACCTTGCTTCAACTTCTCCTTTCAATTTTCTGCCAGCTCAACCATAAATACTGCTGCTGACGGGTGACTATTCTCCATTCCTGTTATGAACTCTGGGCTGGCAAACACATCCACCTCAAACTATTCCAAGGGATAGCCCTTACCTTCCATTCATAATGATGTGGCAGCCAAGCTCTGCACTTCTTATTGTCGCGTCGCTTCTCACGGCTCTTCCAGCCAACGCAGATGGACTGTACACTAAGAGATCGCCTGTTTTGCAGGTGGATCATAAGAGCTATGATAAGATCATTGCTCAATCCAATTATCCATCGGTAAGGCGAACTGTTACTGACCATCAATGCTAACAACAGAGTTAACCATCTCACAGATCGTAGAGTAAGCGCTCTCTTTCCTTTCCACCTTCATCGCTATATCCTAATCCTTTCACTCTATATTAGATTCTACGCACCATGGTGTGGCCACTGCCAGAACCTGAAACCAGCCTACGAGAAAGCAGCCAAGAACTTGGACGGATTGGCCAATGTTGCGGCTGTCAATTGCGACGATGACGAGAACAAACCCCTCTGTAGCCGGATGGGCGTACAGGGCTTCCCGACCATCAAGATCATGACACCTTCGAAGAAACCTGGCAAGCCTAGAGTTGAAGATTATCGGGGTGAAAGAACCGCCAAAGCCATCGCCCAGGCAGTGGTGGACAGCATACCAAACCATGTGAAGCGTGTTACAGACCGGGATTTAGACAACTGGCTCTCTGAAGAGGGAGAATCCCCCAAGGCTATTCTTTTCACTGAGAAAGGTACTACGAGCGCTCTTATTCGAGCCCTTGCTATTGAATTTCTTGGATCAGTCAAGGTAGCCCAGGTTCGCAGCAAGGAGTCCGACGCCGTAGAGAAGTTCGGCGTTGAGAAGTTCCCTACCCTTGTCCTCCTCCCTGGAGACGGGAAAGAGCATATCATCTATGACGGCGAACTCAAGAAGCAGCCCATGGTTGAGTTCCTCAGCCAAGTCGCGGCTCCCAACTCGCCCCCGGCAAAAGCCGCCAAGGATAAATCTCCCAAGCCATCCAAGTCGTCGTCCGCAGGGTCCCGGTCTTCAACCGTACTTGATGAACAGGCTGAGAGATTGAAGCCAACTGAATCCCCGGATCCAAAAATTGTCCCAGACGACGCAAAGGAATCAAAACCCGCACAAGTCCCAATCCAGGCTCCCCCTATCGGCTCTCTTCCAACCGTGGAGGCGCTGGAGGCTGCCTGTCTGACACCCAAGTCTGGCACTTGTGTCCTGGCACTTCTTCCAGAACCCAGTGCACCTGACGCCGATCTCTCAGGCTCCGCCAAGGAGGCCCTGCTAAGTTTATCTGAAATCGCACATAAGCACGCACTGCGTCGCAGCCACCTCTTCCCGTTCTACAGTGTCCCAGCTATCAATGACGGAGCTAAAACACTACGAGCTGGGCTTGGTCTGTCTGAGGATAGTAAGTCGATTGAGATTGTGGCTTTGAACGGACGCAGGGGCTGGTGGAGGAGATACGACGCTTCAGACAACGCGGACTACAGTTTGGCCCGCGTTGAGTCGTGGATTGACGCAATTCGCTTGGGCGAAGGGTCTAAGAGCAAGCTACCTGATGGTGTTGTCGTCACAGAGGCCAAGGCCGAGACTGAGACTGAGACTAAGACGGAGGCCGAGGCCGAAAAACAAACTGCTGATCACGATGAATTGTAGGTCAATCGTTACCCTCTCGTTCCGGATTGTAGCTTTAGGTGGCGGACGTCTACACTATCCTCTTAGCATATTTCAGTAATTTGAGTCAGAAGCTTTACAGTTAGCCAAGAACAAGATGTAGTGTTAACAAAGGACTATTGGTTAAATTCCAGTCAACTTTTCTTTGAGACCAAACACGTATATACAAGACGTATAGGATAGTAGAACACTCGAAACCAAGAGCATTGTAGACAGAACCCAGATAAACACCATCTTATCTTATGCGAACAACCCAAAGGAAAGAAATACGCTTTTCGTGGCAATCATGCCAAGCTCCTACGCCAACAGTTGCGAATCATTAGTGCTTTCCCTTTCTGCCCTCCGTTCCCTTCTTAATAACCTTCTGCCTTTTCGAATCGATCTCCTGATCGTAAATCTCACGAGCAGACTCTCCCTTCTTCCGCTTGCTCTGCTTCGACGACTTAATGCTGACCGTCGAGCCGCCTCCGCCGCGGATTTGTTTCTCGGCTTCTTCCCACGCAGCACTACCATTGTCGATCGCGTATCTGGAGGCTAGAAATCAGTTATTGCTCATTCAAAGACAGGGAATGCAAAAAGGGCCCACTCACTTGTCCAGAGGAAGTGCATCGATCAAAGCCTTCTGTTTCTCACGCAGTTCGCTGTCGATCTGCAGGCCTCCCTCGCGGAGCTCCTCTTCCAGGCCGGTTTCTAGGGGCTTGAACTGGTCATCGACGACCTCGTCGTGCGCATCGGTAGAAGCCTGGGTCACGGGTACTGCTTCGGAGGGCATGGTGTCCGCTACGGCGCCCTCGACGAGGGACCGGAAATGAGTTGACATCTTGCGGACGATCTTAAGGAACATGGCTAGGAGCTGGGAGGAGGGCAGGCTCAGTTCTTTCTCCAAGTCGTCCATGCTCTTGCGCTGCAGGCCGATGGCGAGGAGAATGGATTGTTGCACGCCCGAAAGGCTGACTCTTCCGGTGAGGCGACCGGCAAAGTAGTACTCTGCGATGGTGGGGATCATGTCGAGGATGACGTGGTAGTCGAGGAGGTTGTTGGCGTAGCTGTCGATACGCTTGAGATCGAAGGGGGAGAAAGTTGCGTCGAGGTCGGACTTCCGGAGAAGAGAGGGGGTGAGGGAGGTGTCGAGTTTGGCGCCTGCGTTGGCGGATTCACAGATGCTGAGGGAGAGCACGGAGGGGAACTCCCGGAACTGGTATGAGAGAAGGGCGAGGAAACGTTTATGGAAGTCCTTTGCGAATGCACCTAGCCAGCTGGCGTCGTTTGGCCCTGAGGAGAGAGTGCGCAGCATCACGCATGAGTGCTCGCCCGTTAGGTCGTTGGGGGTTTGGCGGAGGTACACGGGGGCAAAGGATGCACGCTTCCAGAATTTGTGGAGGGATGGGGTCAAGCCGTAGCTGACACCGAGGTAGTCGAGGCTGTCTGGACGGCACTCGGACAATTTTCCGAAAAGGGGTGGCATGGAGCGGATGTCGCGAACCTGGACGTTGTCGTCCAGGAGGTTCGAGTTCGCGAGCTCCTCGTCGGTTACTCTGATCATTTCCTCCTGTGCCTCGCCGATATCTTCAGAGAGACTAGTAAACTTGCCTTCGTAGAAGTCAACCAGGAGCTCCAAAGCGCGAGAACCATATCCCATGTTCAGATACTCTGGGTTAGTCGCGATACGAACAACTCTGGCACCTGAAAGACCGGCGAAGTCCTCATCTTGATACTGTTGGCTGACGAGCCAGGGGATCAAGTCACCACCGCCACGTTGACCACGGCTCAAGCTATTGAGGACACTTTGTCTGCTGATGCGACCTTCCAGCGCGACCTGGATTACGCAGAGAGGTTCCGGTAGCTTGGCAGCGTCCTCGTCGATTGGTGGAACGAGAACGTAAAGCTGATGCGCGGGGGCGTCACTCATCAGCTGCAGGTCGTTAGGAGTGTTTTTATAATGACTAGCGACATAGAGAGCCATCATCTGCTGAAGGAACTTCTCAGAAACAGGGTGGAACGAGAACAAGGTATCGCGGTTGACTTGAAGCAGTTGGCACTGTGAGGGGTGTGGGCAGCCCTGTGTGTTCATCTTGGACTTCGGCAACGTTGCATCAAGACATAAGACCTTGTTAAGCCATTTCTCTACTGAGTCCCCTGGTGCGTATCTGATAGGCTCAGATAGGGTGATCTCTCTGAGAGACCGTCCACCGAGGTTCTTATCTGTGTTTTTAGCCGTCTTCCCCGTTGCGCGATCGGCAACGTCGATGTCCTCCTCACCATTGGCCTTGAGACCCCCGCGAGATTGCTCACGGAGCTGTTGAATCAGCTTCAGAGAAAGAGATCTGCCTGTGCCCTCATAACCATTGATAGTAGAAGCCATAAACACCAAATAAGGACCCATCAACTTGCGCACAAGAGGCAGGGGAATCGCTGCCGCCTCATCGATGACTAGCAGCTCAGCCTGGCCCAAGACATGAGCATCTTGGGGCTGGATATATTGAATCGTCTGGCGGTGCTGGCGATGGATGTTGACCCTGACGATTGCCTTGTTGAAGTCAGGGTTGGTGGACTGAAGGATGGTGTAGTCAACATGGTCGAGGTAGCCAAGGGCGTCGAAACCCTTGAACACAAATTCGAACAGGGTCTTCAAGTTCTCGGGACTAGGAGATGTAATGAAGATATTGCTGTAACCATGCGCAACAGCTGCCGCAATGGCAACACCGAGAGCTGCAGACTTTCCTCGTCCTCTGGCAGCAGTCAGAGCAACCGTACTCCGGAGAGTCTTCTCTGCAATTGCATCGACAAAGGTAAGGAGTGCTTTCGCTTGATCAACGGTTCGAGACAAACTAATCAACGACCCAACAGGTTGAGACTCTGCCAAGCTATCCTTGATTTCCTTCAGCTCCTTCTTCGTGCCAGTATTGTCTGTATCGATGGATTCGGGTGGTGGCAGCGGCTTCACGTTCTTTCCTCCAGAGATCGGCAAGACATTCATTTCATCGTCGACAACCAAGCACGAATCGCAGCTACCAAGAGAAAGGATGAACCGCTCGTTGAAACGTGCTACCACATCATCATGCGCTTCTGTCCTATATCTTGAATGAATATCCATTGATAGTGTATAGAGTTGCTTCAAGCTGTTCATGCTCTTCAAAAGCATGATCACCATTCCACCTCCTTCCACGGTTTCGACGGTCCGAGCGAGTAAATTTGGTGTCATGGCTTCGAAATCTTGAAGGATACACATTCCGTAGGTGTTACCTAGAATTTTTTCCGTCTCTTTGTAGTACACATAACGAATCTGGTTGAGGGTGATGAATAGTTCGAAAGGGTCTTCTTGGTTCGGTTCACGGATGCCTCTCTTCACTTCCTTCTTGATCTTTGCCTCACGCTTCTTGCGATGACTTGTAAATCCGAGGAGGTCCTTCTTATATGCCCAGAGAACAGACTTGTTCTGTTTGACATCGTGGCTCGACATGATGTAGTGCAGGTTGACGATAACATCTTTTGCGCGGTCGCCGACCACGACAAAAAAGCTTCGTTTCTTCTCCTGTACGCCATTGCGAATGAGCGCAGGAATGCGAGAATCAATCGCCTTGCGCGGCATTATGGATAAAATTTCCTTTGGTTAATATGAACCACTAGAACAAACAGTTTGCAAGAAAAGACGAGATCCTTGAAGCGCGTCCCAAGCGAAAATTCGAGAGTGGGTCCGGAGATATGATCAAAGTCTCTAGATTGGCCACACACTCCTCACACAGTCTTGGACTCTTTCAACTTGCAGACCAGACCCTGTATATTATAGAGGTAATGAAAGTCAGGCCGGCGACTAGGTCTGGAATTGTAAACTGCCGTACGACTTTTTTTCTGAACAGCAAAAAAAAAAGTACAAAAAAAGGCTATTGGATGGGGTCCGAAACTGCCGGACACTACCGCCTATGAGAAGGACACCGCCCTGAAGAACTTAGTCAGGCACGTGTGCTCTAGTTAGTTAACTATCAAGCCTATCCTGTTACGGTAAAGCGCAGTATCCTTCTGTGCTTTGGTTAGTCAGCGACTTGATGGCATCACCGATTAGGAAAGTGAACAGCGTCGGGCAATTCTAACTTGAGCTGAGCCAGTACGGAGCACTGTTGACCTAGTTTGTGGCTTGATCATCTTGATGATGATGAATCTTCTGATACCTCTGCATATGATGTGTGAAATCTCTGATTCTTACATCTATCAGTTCTTTGTCCATCTACAGATCCAATAGAACCTTATGCCATGGACGCTACTAACGCTAGTCCAATAGGGGGGCCGTCACATCCACAGCAACTTTGGAGATACCTATCATCTTTCCAAATTATCGACCTGCACCAGCTTTGGGCTTTGATCCTTTTATATGATTTGCTCGGTGGATAGCCAACATTCACCAAAAATAACTTGGCATTGCACGACGTCGAAAAGACTAAATCAAGGTCTCGGTCAAAGATCGTCACGGTGATTTTCCTTGCCCACTCGGCCTACGCTCTCCAATTCCAGCAAAGACGGGCAAATCATCCATGGTCGACCTTGTTTCGTTGACGCAATTCACCCGCTTGACTCCTGATACCGTCGCACCCCTAACACTGGTGTAACCCTAGGAGGAGTCAGGCACATACAATATTCTCTGCTTTTTTTGACTCTCCATGTTACCTTCTTACCTCGCAACTCAAATCTACTCGACCCTTCCCGCCCCTTGACTTGCTCCACCCACAAAATTTAAATTCCCCAGGCAATTTTAGTTAGTCCGTGGTCCCTCCATAGCCGCTCCAAGTTCCTTACGTTCCTTATCGCATGCGCTTCACAACCCGGCGCAATATGATGTGAATTGGCAGACTGAGACTATGATGGCCTCCAGTGCTACCAGCACATGATTATATTATCCCGCAATGAATTTCTTTTCAGCCGAAACGGGGCTTGGAGTCTCCGTGGGGTGGGTGAATCACTATCTCTGTCCTATAGTAGCGGATCTAATGGGTTGCGCAGGGCGTTCTTGTTGAGCTGCATATTCATCACAACTTCCCACACCACCACATTTGTATATGGTAAGTTAGTTTGAAGCATACTTGCGTTCGAGAGGTAAAACGAAAAGTTGCGGACAGTTAAGCGAGATCATTGTGCTGCAATTGAATCTCTAGATGAACCAACATATTGTAAGAGCATACAGCTAACCAAACGACGTAAACAGACCATCCACTTGAATCAGCTATATTGGCCTGTTTCTTTGCAGGTGTCTCTCTTTTGATTGCGAGCAAATTTGTTGGAATTGTTCCCACGATAGCCTCTCCCACGCACAAGTATTCCGCTATACCCCTCACAGAACTCAGCCATACCGCCGCAGAGGAGCCTCTTTCGCTCAATGGTCATGCTAGTAGCTTTCCCAGTTCAAAAGTACTCGGCTCGAGGCGGTGGGTCGGGGTCGGTTTGATTTCGGGCATCGGTTGCATACGGATAGCACTATATCGCCAGATCACTCTCAGCATTGAGTGCGCGCCGCCGGGATATGCTGTAAGTGCTCATACGAAGGGCTTGACATAAACCGCACAAATGCCGATAATGAGCCCCCTACTTTTAGTGCGTAATTCCGCTCCTTGTTGCGCTCTACGATTATTGGCGCAATCAACGTGGCCGACCAACTCAGAAATGGTCTGCACCGGAAGGCCCTTCAAATACCCATCTCCGCATATTAGTCGCTATAATCAGTCGCGCGCACTTCTATCTCTGCCAAAGTCGGTTCAGGAACGTGTTATCAGCTACTTTTCTCATGGCAGGTGGACTACTCCTGATCTCATTCGACGAAGGCAGGCAAACGACTTACATCTGCCCCATCACATCTGGTCTATATCCCCGCCTTCGGGTGTATAGGTTGCTCGGCGTAATCTTGGATTCCTTGATTCTAATCGGTGCTGCCGAACTTCATCGGGAGGGTACCCGATCCTCGGATGGAAACAAGAAGCAAGCGTTGGTTTCTTGGGCCTATAGCTTTCTTGTAAGTTTGCCCAATTGGAGTAGAGATGTGGCAATGAAAACTATATGATCTAACCGCCCAGTCCTAAGGCAGTTGCTGTGGTCTATTCAATCGCGGTGCTTATTCTTAAAAGTGTATCCCCCGGGGATGATGGCGGCTTTGTCAGCTCCCATTACTTGCGAAGTGCTATGGGCCAAGGGTTGCTAGTAACCTTCGTAGTGCTCTCTGCGTCGCAATTGGTGAGCCTCACACCTCAGCTCAAGCTCAAGTCTTATCAAGTACTTATTAGTTCTAGATGCCGTACTACGGGATGGCTGGGCTCTCTATATTGGCAGGCTCTATTTCCACTTATTTCATGTTGGCCTCGGTCTTGTTTAACGGACAGGAGCCTTTCCCACTGATATTTCCCTCTCATGCTTTTGCTGCCCTTCTTTTTACCTTTCTAGGAGCTGTATTATACCTCTTTGGCCGAACGGCTTCTGAAGAAGAACAGCAGTTCCTCTATGGGTACAACGTGTTTATGCGGCTTTTTTTCTCGGTCCTATTTGGAATTGGGTTGATTTTGGTCGCACACCAGCCCAGTATGGCCAATGTACACCCGATTGATCTGCTCATTTATGAGGCCAGGCAACACCATGACCGCTGGAAAGCGGGCGCCAGCGGTAGCAAGAATCTGGCTGGAGCTGTTGCGCAGTACCGAGCGAAATATAATCAACACCCGCCTCCGTAAGTCAGCTGCAGACGATACGTTTAGTCCCATACTGATACCTGATATAGAGGCTTCGACAAATGGTACGAGTACGCCACTAGTAGGTCGTCTGTCGTCATTGATGAGTTCGACCAGATATACGATAACCTACTCCCGTTCCGTGCCTTACCCCCGGAAAGGATCAGAGAAATAACTCACCAACTAGCTACAAACCCTTTTAACGATGTTGGTGCAATTAGTATCCGTAATGGCACAGCCAGAGTTCAACAGGGTATAAAACCAACACATGCCTGGATGGTTATCAGTGCCGCAAAAATGATTGAGAAATTCTCCGAGCATCTCCCAGACATGGACTTAGTCTTCAATCTTAATGATGAGCCTCGAGTTTCTGTGCCTTGGGAGAAGTTGTCTGTTCTGAGGAACCAAGCCAGATCCCAGGCACCTCCTCCAGGCGAGAGTTTAACAAACGGGTGGTCGGTGGATCGTGATGCAGGATGGGCGCCCGTGGAGCCAGCAGATCAGACGACAGAGACCATGTTTACCGACAGCTCTTTTGTAAATATATACGATCGCTATGTCGGCACTCTTTGTCCCGCTTCCTCAAGAGCTCGATCTCAACGGAAATGGGATCGACGCAACATATGCATGAGCTGCATCCGCCCCCACTCGATGGGACAATTTCCGTCTAACTGGACCGTGGCGACTGATATATGCCACCAACCTGACCTTGCATTTCTGCACGGATTCTTCGAGTCACCTGCATCATTCAAGGTCACTCAAGATCTGGCTCCGGTTTTCAGCCAAAGCACGATTTCCGGATTCAGCGACATCGTATTCCCTAGTCCATGGAATTACGTGGATAAGATAAAATACGAACCCTCTAAGGAATACCCGGATTCCGACTACATGGATAAAGACAACACCCTTTTTTGGATTGGGGCTACGTCGGAAGGCATAAGTCGAGACGGTCAATGGCGAGGGTTTCCCCGCCAACGTCTGACACATTTGTTTAACAACAATACGTATAACAAGGTGTCAGTGCTATTACCCGAAAGGGAGGATCCTACGACCTTCTCATATCAGATTCTAGATGGCTTAGCTCCTTCAGAGAATCTCGGACTGAATGCATCCGTGCACGTTACCGACCCCATCGTGCGCTGCAGAAAGGACTGTGGGAAGCAAAAAGAGGAATTAGGTACTGGAGACCGAGTCGACTTCCAAGGTCACTGGAACTATCGGTTTCTTTTTGATGCAGATGGCGCTGGCTTCAGCGGTCGATTCCTTCCCTTCATACAAAGCCACAGCCTGCCATTTAAAACAGGCCTTTTCCGGCAATGGTTTGACTCACGGATATCAGCCTGGTTACACTTCGTTCCCATTGACGTCCGTCTGCACGGATTGTGGAGTACCCTGGCTTATTTTGCCGGTGTTGAGCTGCCTGTCGGCGTGGATGAGAATGGCCACCCCAAAACCCTGATGGAGCCGCACAACCTTCAAGGGCGCTGGATCGCGGAAGAGGGCCGCAAATGGGCCGAGCGAGCGCTACGAAAAGAAGACATGGAGATCTACTTCTTTCGGCTGCTTCTTGAATGGGGCCGACTTACTGATGATCAAAGAGATATACTTGGGTATACTCCGTGAAGTCCTGTACATGCGTGCTTGGGAGCTCTATATCAACCATTCACTAGGTTGACACTACGTCCTCCATGTGATTACAAAAGCACAGAGTGCATTTTCATGACATATTGTATATATTCCTTTCAATATACCTGTCATTGGCAAAGTATTACCAAATCGTCTAGTAGTTCTGGAGCATTCCAAACTGCATAGCGTCGCCACATACGGCAGTCAGATTCCAATATGTCAAGCGAGAGAAGTATGTAAAAAGTCCATCCATAGTCACAATACAAAGAAAGAAAGAAAGAAAGCAGAAAATGACCGTGGGTATATCAAACACCACACACAAAGATATACATCAAGCCTAAGAAAGAATAAATGAGTGAAAGAATGAATGTTTACCAAGTGTCTCACTCATACCTCCTCCTGATGCTGTCTGATAAATGAAGGTCTCGGCGGACGTTCATCATGCTCCTGTTCACTCGTACCATTCCAAAGCCTCGAAGCCCCAGCTTGATACACCTTCAACGAGTTAACGCTCCAGTACGCCTCCGCAAACGCAGAAGGATTATTAGCTACGAAATCATTGCAGGATCCCTTCGAGGCACAACTACCCAAACCCCAAACACCACCGGCCCAGTCCCCGCAGAAAGTCGTATCGAAGATCTATTTGTACCGCAAATGAACCCAGTCAGCACATATCTCACAAACTCATCCAGCACCAAGTTCCAAGAAAAATCTCAAAAGACCAAAACTTACAATCTGCAAATCCCTAAAATGCGAATCGATATTACAAGCCCCCGCAAACCTCCCAGCAGGAAGCCCCCAGGCTCTCGGATTCGGATTGCCCCCGCTGATATCCGCGGGGATGTCACTGCGCGGGAAAAACCAGATGTTGATCCCCCGGCTCGTCCACTCGGTTGCGTACACGCCGCCCCCGATGCTGTTGAACGCGGAGCCGTAGGACTGCCCCGAGTTATCTTTGATGCCGCAGCCGGCGTTGCTGGCTTGGCCGGGGGCGTTGTCGTAGCAATTGGGTGTGAGGATCGAGCCAGTGAATCCGGCGTTGTCGATTGAGCAGCTGTCACTGGTGTGGAGGGCCATTTGGTTGCCGGTTTGTTCGTTTACGCCTTCTATTACGTCGACCTCGCCGCCGTTGGGCCAGTTGGGGCCTAGGAGCCAGCTGTGTAAAGGTTAGTATGGGGGCAGGAAAATGGCTTCGGGGGAAGGGGTGGGAAGGGGGGTGTACAATGCAGGCCAGGCACCACAGATACCCCCGGGCATATGTGCCAGGTCTAGGATGAAGAGGCCCTTGTTGTAGGTTTTTGTGCTGGAGATGCGCACGCTTGGGCGACCGCCGCTGGCAACGTTGGTGTGGTCTACGCCCATGTAGATGGATCCGTCGGCTTTGATCAGACCTGTGTTTTGGGCTGTGGCTCTGTCGACGTATTTGACGAAGCCGTGGGTTGGGTCTGCACCTGTGAAGAAACTGAACTTGTCGAAGAAGCTGACGCTGGTCCCATAGTCGTCTTGGAGGATGTATACGGCTGCGACGAATGGGGCCCAGAGGGCCAGGGCGTGGGTGAGAGTGGATAGTACGTGCATTTTGATGTTGAGTTGATTCTTGATCGTGGAAGAAAGAAAGGAGTGTCGAGGGTTATGAGACTGGGTAGGGCTTGGGGTATGATATTTAAGGAGTGAAGAACAATGTTTTTATCCTCAATGGGGGATTGTTTTGAACAACACAAAGGATTGGAGGTGCACCAAGGCCAGCTTTGTACTGAAAGAGGTAAAGGAGTGTTATAGATCGTGCTTTCAGTCATTTTTTGCCCTGTGGGGTTTTGCTTCCATTATATAGCATCCCGAACCGTATGGTATGTATGCGTCTACAAACACATATAGGAGTTAGTTTCTACTCCTGGACCAACGAAACTCAAACGCACCCACTAGTGGAAAGTGGCGCCAGCCATGATGTACCCACCCGACCAGGCCTTGAGACTTGAGGGGTTGCTATTCAAACGGCATGCCTTTTGAGTAACGTGGGGGGTGCGGATGGAGGAGCCATGTGAGCGGGATAATGATTGCCACGACCCTTCAAGTATGGTAAGTAAGCGGAGTCCATAGATTGGTATGATTATATTGAATGGTGTTCCTGGATCACGAATAGTTCCGGGAGGGCGATGATATTCCCAGCTGGTTCGCAGAACCAGATGTGTTGAGAGTTACAAGCATGTTTCACAGGAGCCATTTTTTATAGATCGATAGACACGGCGATGTGCCGACCCAACTCCGTGCACGGAGTATGTAAGTCAGGGATTTTGAATTTCCGAAGCTGACTCGTCAGCCCTCGCACCATTGATCAACTAGTGTGACACTTACTTTATTCAATCAGATTGTAATATTCCAAGAGTCTTTGCGCCGTCATGATGGAACTAGCGGGGGAATGTGAGTGATGATCTGCAGATGAAAATGGGTTGCAGAAGGCATGTGATGTGCCGTGCCCTCTTTTGGGATGAACATTCTCAATCAGTCCAGTTGCTTAAGTGACATCTTGTGATGCATCACCTCCAATCAGAATATCCATTCAACAAAACCATTAGTTGAGATTTTGATCAAGTGATAGACAAAAGAGTTAGCTGGAAAGAAGATCCTGTTAGGAAATGCATACATAGTCAGCAAGTTCATTACTTTTTCAAGTCTCTACCATAGCTTTCCTCATTTTTAATATCATCGTACGTTAGGGTTGTGACCTCTTTCTCTGTCCTTTAGCAAACTCGATCATCCGCTGCCCCAAAGTTTACCCAGAACTTGTTTCATTTTAAACAATTTAACCCTCTTACAATAAGAAATTTACTCCCATTACATCGGCCAAAGATCCATATTTACTACCTAAAATGCCTAAAATGACAAGAAAGGAACTTCATGACTTAGACACTCTTGAGGTGCACGACACATAAAATAGTAGGGATTAACAACATACATACATAGGCTTGATTAAACTCATGATACTCATTCGTTATGTACAGGACAGATCTGGCATGACAACAACTCCCAGTCAGACCCTCCTTGCCGGATATGCGGCTTCCTTGTATGCCCTGAATGGTCCAGATTCAGTAGGCACTGTCGGTGATACAAATGTCGACATGAAAACACCACTGCTGGTCCGATCGGCATCTCATTACCATCTTCTGGGGATCTCCGCATGTCATCTACTGGCTCCACGTCCGCATGTCCATCATGGAAATGTACCGCCTGACCTGCCTCGGCCACCGCGGCCGCTTTACCCTTCCCACGGGCGATCGTGGGATCAAGTCGCCCTTCAATCTGTCGGGAGACCCGACGCTGGTGCGCATCCGCCTGCTTCTTCTTCCACGCTTCCCAGAACTGAGGGCCAACCCCAGGTCCCCAAATGCGTTGGCGACAGATCTCACACACCTGGCCTCGCGGCCGCCACCCCCTTTGGCGCAGTCGCGTAATCTCGTCCACATGCACAAACAAATCTCGGTCCAGCATCCCGTTGGCCAGAGCCAGGAGTGACTTTTCGTACGTGTAAGCCGAGAAGATTGATGCCAGGACTGCGCGCAATTCGAGAAGGGAAGGAGACCATAGCGACGCACGAGTGAGGAAGGCTCGCAAGATTCGAAGAAAGGCAACGTCGCTGCGTTCGCAGCCTGAGGCTCCACTGGCCCTGACAGTGCTGGAGAGCAGTGCCGTGAAGACTTGTTGTACCAATGTGCGGACGGACGACATGAGTTGAGATGCATTACTCCCCATCCGAGAGGTCATTGGCGCAAGTTGTGTCAATTTGCTCTCCGCGTGCTCCTTCTGAATCAATGCGAATACGCTACTTGCAGTGCGGACGACGGCTTCTATAAGGTCAAGCCAGAGGTTTTCATCGAACGAGAGAGGCTGATCGATAGCAGTTTCCCCGAATCCATTTCTCTCAACGGTTCGTGACTTCTTCGCTGTTTTGGTCTGGCCCTGGCACAGCCATGTACCAACACGCACATATTTGTCCAGAGATTCAACAAGATCACCAATTGCTTCCGCCGTGCTGGCGGAGTCTGGGGTCTCCTGTATACTTCGGAGAATGCCCACCAGACCCGACTCAAGCATCTTCAGATGCGCGACGAGACGGTCTATGGCAGCACGGATTTGACCCTGTCTGGCCAAGAGAATGACGGCGGCGTCCACTACTCCACTCTCTTCCATTGAGGGCAACAGCTCCTCGAGCCGAACATCGCCAACCCGTAGCTCATCGACGAAGTCTGCGACACGTGAAGGGTTGTATTTGCAAAGCAGCTGCACATAGCGCTCTACCATCCAGTTCTCCAATGGCTTCGAAAGCCGACTCTCAGCACCAGTACGCGCGGCGGGGTCAACCACGACAGCCAAGTACTGATATTGTTCGTAGGCATCGCTTTCCAAAGCTTTGAGGAACATTGTGTGCGTTTCTGGAGCATAATTCTGCATTGTCTGAGCGGCCCTTTCGACATCTATCCCTACTATTTGGCCGGCATGACTCTTGACCACATCTATGATATCTCGTCTTTGCTTTTTCCCTAAACCAGAGCCGGCCCGTAAGCAGTCCTGTAAACAGGTAAAGATCGCTTGCTGTTCATTCTGGTCTTCCAGGTAGGTAAGGATCAACTCAGGGAATTGCTTCTCGGAGCGGTAGGTTGACTTCAGAATCCGAAAGAAACGCGCCTCTCTGAAAAGTGGGATCATGCTTTGGATGTCCGGGGGATGGTAGAAAGACAATAGATACTCTGAGCTGAGTTCGCAGTCCTCCGCCATTTCTTGGTCTGGGTATCGGCAGAGCCGCTCCAGAACCTGGTAAAGTGTACTGCCAGAGAGCAGAATGTATTGAGGGTATTTAGGAAGGTTGCGAGCAAGGAACATATCTAGGTAGATAGTATCAGATGGTGCAAAGGACGCCGGTGTCATGACCTGAAGCAGAATGCTGATTATATATTGTCGATTGATAGAGATTCCCTTGGAAGGGGTCTCGTCTGGCTCCTGCTCATTCAAGAAACTATCCTCAAACGCTTCATTGAGCATGCTCATAAAGCTAGAGGCATCAAATTTCAGAATAGCCTGCAGATCAGAGAACGATTCGTTCGGTTGAATACCAGCTCTGAACTCTGTTCCTGGCGAATTTCCTGAGAAAAGATAATCGTATAAGGTTGCCTTGGCTTGATTAGCTTCTGCGTAATCCATGTCATCTCCAGTAGGGTAGATGCGGCCGGTGAGAGCAAAGGAGAGGTACGGAAAAATCTTCATCGCGTTCGCATATCGCTTAAGCTCATCCATCGAGCCCCCGTTAACCATAGCTTCTCGGGATGGAATTAGTGCCAAAAGCTCCTGCAATGGTCCCACGTAGTCTCCTACGCAGCGATTCCAGACATATATAAACGCGTCATATAAATTATGATGTTTACAAAGCGTCGTCACCTGGTCAATATCCATTGTGGCTGTATCAAGGAGGCATATTATCTCTTCCAATCGGCTGGCGGTATGGTTTGTGGCAAAGTGGTTGATAAGCGCTTTGACAGCAGTAGGCGGAAGAGTACGCACTGTCCCTTCAATGATGTAGGATTCAAGGGCATCAAGAAAGATGCCCTCCGATTCATGGTCCTCATACCAATTGAATACCTCGTCCCAAAGAAAGTCCTCGTCGGCGATACAGACACAAGCCGAGATGGAAGCCTCAGCAAGTTCCTCCAGTTGCTGATTTCCAAGCCGCTCATTGTTGGCTTCCTGATTCCGGCCAAAGGCATACTTTAGTGAAGCAGAAACCATCTCCAGAAGCTTCTCTTGCACAATAGGCTGCCTCAATGCATCTTCGTCAGGCAGCCCGATCGTGAGCTTCTCGCCACTACCTTTGTAAAAGGAAGTTGCCAGCCGAATGGCTCCAATGAAGTCCCCGCCTTCCATGAGTGCAAGTAATCGATCCGCCCAGTTGGAGAGGGCCCCAACCAGCGCATCGGTATAACCCAACAAAAACAGGCGACCCTTATAAGAGCGAAAACTCATATAGAAAGCATCCCCCACAACACCGTGCATCGAGGTATCTTCTTCATCAAGCTGCTCGACCAAAGAATGAAGCTGTGCGGAAAACAAATCCACATGGTATATATGTTTGTTAAGAAGGTCAATGCTATCCGTTATGCGCATGGAGTGATCCTCAAGGATAAGCAACTGTTGCGTAATAGTGAGCACTGCCAGGACTGAACGGCTCAGCCATTGCACAGCGACAATCGCCTCTTCAGCCTTCCATCTGCTCCGCGCTTTGAACCCCAGACTAGGGGGCCTGTCTCTATTCGGTGAATCATCTGTTTCGATCTCAGAGACCTCAAGGACGGTCAGTACATTTGACCAACAATAGACAAGTTTCGTTTTCGAGGTCTGCGCATCCTTGCCCTTGAGCCTAATTGCTGGAAACCAGGCCAAGGCTCCAGTCATTGCGCCATGCGCGGTAACCTCTTTAGGGCGTGGCGCCTTATGTTGTGTCTGCGCTACAGGCGTCGTGGAGACGATCACCAGGAGATATGGTGTAAGCATTGCAACCAGGCCCAAAGAATCAGTTGATTGGTCGACATTTCCAAGAGGAAGAGGAGAAAATGCAAGGACCGAGCTCGATTTTCGAGGCCGGTTGCCATGCGCTACGTGTTGAGGATACCGGCCCAAAATCCTGGTGGTCTTCACTGTCCGCCCTACCGCTCCTAGGCCTCGACTCGCCAGGTGTGAGAAAGCCATCCCTAGCTTGTCGGCAGACACGAGTGCAGTGCGCCTTGTACCTAAAAAGCCTACATGAATGACAGAGGATCCGGAAACGTGACCATCAGCAGCGCGAGTATCGACCTGGTTCTCAGGAAGAGGGGGTATATGGAGAAAAGGCCGCGCGGGTCTCACAATCTCCCATGTAAATATGTCGCCCGAAACATGGCCCTCAGCGATCGTCGAGTGATCTGCGGACAGTGCCAACGACGTGACCGCTCCGCATTCAGTAGCTACTCGAAAATAAAGTCAATAGAGATCAGCCAGTGCGGGGGCTGAGCATCTAACATACCCTTGGTTCCTTGTCCAATGATCGCTTTTAGGTTCTGTTGGTAGTCAAACACCAAAATAATGCCTTTGGACGTCCCTATCACTATGGTGGTGGAGACCGCCATGCAGGTGGGGTAACCAAAATTGCGCTTGCCGACCTCCGAAAACGCCTGGCCGGTTATCTTCCTTAGCTTAGTCCAGCGCACGATATCCCAAGGACCCTGAGGAGTCTCCGCATCGGAGTTCACAGTACCGGGGGTAAGATGGCTCGTGAGCGACGACTTTCGGGAGTGGATCTGAGCGAAGAACGGTGACGACGGTCGTAGCCCGCTCAAAGACGGAGAGGATAGCCGGGACTGAAAGCGAAGATCAAAAGGACGATGCGACGGGCTAGGACTAGCACGGGGAGAGCCCCGAAGGGCCAAGGCATTGCTACTTTGCGACGACAGTAGAGAACCCTATAGCAATCAGCGGATAGCACGACCGAGAATTAACAGTCGCAACACACATGTAAAGAAGGAGTCTCATCCGGTGTGGAAGCTGTCTCATCGACACTTCCAGGAGCGCCAAGCTGCTTGATACGGGGCGACAATGGTACATTGTTCGTACCGGTATCACGTCGAGGTTTGCTCTTATCGGGTGTATGGTTTGGACTAGCTACATCCGGGAGATCCTCTTCGAAATATGCCATTGAGCCATTTCCGTATCCTTCATGTGGCATTCCATCGATGGAGATGCCGTTGCTTTGTGGTTGCATGTCCCCCTCATCCTCTTGGCCCAAGTCGAGCTCATCCTCTCGTGCCCGGTCATCACTGCCCTCAATCATGGAGCTCATCAGCAAAGTGTTCGAATGACCATCGCTTCGATACCCTCGCAAGAAAAAGCGGACACGGAATCAAGATCAATAACGGCACCGACGTGTTCTAGTCGATGACTGTCCAGCGACCTCAGGCCACAAAGCTTCAGTCGACGATGGGCCGAGTGCGACGGCGGGCCAATAGAGATGGATACCTTAGGTACCGAGTAAAGAGCGGAGGAGGCGGTTACCGACAAACCCGACTAGTTAGCAGTAGAAAACTTCAGATGAATGACAGAGTCAAAATCCGGGCGCAACTAATGTAGCAGCTGTTATACAGACCGAACACGAGTGGCCACGAGCTCGGGGGTCGCAAATCGGGGAAGATGAAGATCATTGACGGGGGAGGTTAACGGCAAAGGCTGTGTGAGTGCCTTCCGGCCTCAGGTCAAACATAGGTTGGCAGTGTTTGGTTTGGTTCTGGGGCGGTGCCCCACATTGAAGCCAACGAGTGGCTATCAATCAAATCACCCAACAACAACAAAACAAAATTGTTTGTCACATCTTATAGTTCGGCTGGAAATTAATTTACTTCCTCTTCTTCTTCTTCTTTTTCTCCATCTCCTTCCCCATTTTCTCACCTTTAATGCATCCATTTTCTTCTCGTCCTTCCAGGCTCCTGATGTTCCTGCCTTAAGGCATCCATATACACGTAGTATAACGACGCTGGGTCCGGGGCGGAAAGTAGGTAGTAGCTGCCAACGAATGAAGTGTTTTCAGTATGACTTCATCATAAATAAACCAGTCCAGCTTAGTCACGCTAGTAATTTCGTCCACTTTCACAATTGCATATACGTTGAAGTTTCACACATATAAAGTGCATCCATCAAGCTTCTGACCTGCGTCGAACAGATGTCTACTATGTGAACACATCTATTGAGGTCTATAGGATCATCTTATCCATTTAATAACATGATACAGTCATACAACATGCTCTATCAGGGGTACCCTCAGTAATCCATCAGTTGTAGGTTATCAATGCTAGCATGTGACAGAATGCCTTGGGTGCCTTGGTCAAACTGCTTTTCGTATCACCCGCATACCCTGAAATACATTGACTGGGCAACATCAACCCTATCAACGAATATCCTTGTCTCACATATGAAATAATGCCTCTTTGCCCATTTTCTTTCAGTCGCATTGAATTCTAGAGACAATAGTTCATATTTGTCTTTTCTACCCCCGGTCCAACCTTTCGTTATGGGCCTCCTCACAGGGTTAATCACAAGGGAAATTATCGACCACATGGTTTACATTCTTTCTTCTGCGCGGCATGATTCGATCATTTGGCAGCATTCAAGGCTTAACCTAGGGAGTCTGCAGAGATTAAAAAAGCAAATAGATATAAATATTGAAAATCTCTTCTCTACAGCAGACAACTTGAATGAAAGGACGTTAATGTTTATTTTTCTATATAACCACAGAATGATACACGTTGGATAGCTTCATTAGCCTTCTATAACAGATAAACATGGCATTCAGCAAACACCCCTTCCTCCCATACATACTAATCCCTCTCCTCCTCGCCATTCAAATCACCCAATGCGCCCCATCAACCTGCAACGGCCAATCCGCATACTGCACCCGCAAGTACTCCGACATCACCCAACTAGGCGCTCACGACAGCCCATTCGTCGGCCCCCTCCCACAACATAACCAAAACCTCAAAGTAATAGAGCAACTCGACCTAGGAGTCCGCTTCCTACAGGGCCAAACCCACAAAGCCCTCGACAGCGATGCCATCCAACTATGCCATACATCCTGCCTCCTCGAGGATGCCGGGACCCTGAAATCTTTCCTGGGCACAGTTAAGGCCTGGCTTGATGGCCACCCAGATGAAGTGGTCACCCTACTGCTTACGAACGGTGACAGTCTTCCCGTATCACGGTTCGACGAGGTGTTCGCTAGTGCCGGGATCAAGGATTATGCATTTGTGCCGGATTCGACACCGGGTGTGTTGGCGATAGAGTCATGGCCGACATTGGGGGATCTGATTAGTAAAGGGAAGAGGCTGGTGATGTTTTTGGGTAGGTTACACGTGTTTTCCCTTTCTATTTACTATGTGTCTGCTAGTGCGGGTGGTATACGTGGCTATACCATAACTATCTCCACTTCATTTGACTATTCGGGAAGGTGTGTATTGAACGTATTATTCTTAGACTACGGCGCCGACACCAAAACCGTTCCGTATATCTTGGATGAATTCGCCTACTTCTTCGAGACGCCTTATGGTATTACAGATGCTTCGTTTCCGGATTGCAGCATCGATCGGCCTTCGGGTGCGTCGGCTGAGGGGCGCATGTACATCGTCAATCACTTCTTGAATGTCGAGATCTTGGGGATCAAGGTTCCCGACCGGATCCGTGCGCCCAAGACCAACGCTGCTTCGGGCAATGGGAGCATCGGGGCACAATCCAACTTATGTCAGTCTATATATAAACGACTGCCTGATGTGGTTCTTGTGGATTTTGTGGATCAGGGTGAGGTTATGAAGGCTCAGTTTGCGCTGAACGGCGTCTAAGGCTATCACGATGGTTTTATATGGGCCCCAATGCTACACTTTCCGTTAGTTAAATAGTTACTATATTAGTCATATGTATTGTCAATCCAGAAAAGAGGTTCTCTTAAAGTACCAGTAGTTCACGCATCATAGTGAAATAACCCAACTGCCCAGTGCATCAACTTCCCGTGCCAATTCATACTATGGCCTGTTATATATGTACCGGAAAATCCCTTCCCTTTTGTCGTATATTCTCTGGGAACAAGTGGACTTAGACTTGCCAAGGGCAAAATCATCAAGTTAACAATAAACCAACTTATTTACTTCAACATTCTCTTCTCGCCAGAAAAATGTACATTACTCGTCCAATTCGATTTGCATCTCGCGCTCTGTGGCATTGCAACCGCGGTCAGATCATGGGCGCCAAACATTATAGAAATAGATATACATACCCCATATCTTATTTGCCGAAGCAACAATGATTTCAGCTTTAGCAAGCAGCTTTTTGGTATACCGTTCGGCCTCTGAAGGGTGGGTTTGACTTCTGTGTGCTTTTCGCGGATTCACCTACACAAGTCAATATCTCCTACTTCGTAGCCCACACAATTCAGCCTACCATCATTAATACAGGAATAAGGTCCTTTGCATCGGCCTCTGATAGAGCCCTTAAATTTGGAAACCCATTATCTCGAAGCAGTCTTGCTGTCCAACCCTTAACGTAGGTCACTTGGGCCATCTCCAATAGGTCCGCGCGAGCTCCGGCTTCTAGCCGATCTCGCATATGGTCCAAGACCGCAGCAAGCATGCCCCAGCCCATGCGCTGACAAAATTTGACCATACCAGCGGCAAAGCCGTGGCACTGCTGGGCCAGTGTCTGGACTGCCCCACGAGGAATACGGTAGCGACTGGCAATTACCGAAAG
Organism: Aspergillus leporis; assembly: GCA_009176345.1. Lineage (NCBI taxonomy): Eukaryota > Fungi > Ascomycota > Eurotiomycetes > Eurotiales > Aspergillaceae > Aspergillus > Aspergillus leporis. The sequence goes on along the minus strand of ML732206.1, from coordinate 123,620 downwards.
AGGAACTTCGTTACTCAAATCTCGAAGCTGAAACGCAGTGTAGGCGCGACGATAGATAACGGCCAGTTTAATCTGTTCTGGAGTTTCTTCTTTAAGAATCGCACCGCTTTGAACCCTGTATACTCATTAGCACACCCTTGTGTTATGTTGGGCTTGACATACATTCTGTTTACAAACCCTGGCTGAACGCCAACAAACTGCAAAGCGCGCAGCCCGCTCTCATCAAGGTTGTCCAACTGGTCTCGAAAAATCGGCCAATCCACTTGTGTGGTTATCGCCACTTGGAGAGGGGTGAACATGTAAAAGACATGCATGTCCCCATCCATAACAAAAGCCTGCAATGCTCGTTTCAGCTCTTCATAGACAAAAAGACCATCTTCAGGAGCAAAAGCGGATGCGACGACAGCTTGGCCAAGATTCGTCGCTCCATATGATTCATCGTCGTTCTGTTGCAGGAGATTTTTATCGGCCAATTCTTTGAGTGCAGAGTTCATAATGTTGTATGCTATCTTCTTGTCCATTGTTCGATAAAGAAGGGTGCATTTCACGTATTCCTTAATCGCGTCGTAGCCAGAAACAAGTCCCGTCGCTATGGCTTCCAAGATTGCCCTTAATAGACGTGAGCCAATGACTAGTTCTCATTCAACTGGGCCGTCTACCTTTTGAGACCTCGCTTCTCCGGCACCAAACAGCTCTCGATGGCTGGCATATCAGCTTCCAGGAGATCGCAAACTGCCTGTAGCTCAGATCTTCCACAGATAAGGTAGGTTTCGCCAACTTCGTCCTTCCCCTTGCGACCAGCTCGTCCACACATTTGACGGCTTCAGCGGTTAGCATAGAATGCTCATTGATTAGCCATAAGGGTCACCTTACAGCATTGCTGGTCCAACCAATTCGCGTCCCATGCGTGCACCATTTATGATGACTCTCCTAGCAGGAAGATTGACACCGGCAGCGAGACTGCACGTCGCTACGAGTACTTTCAGGGTTCCTTGGTCATAAGCCTGCGCTATAAATTCACGTTCCTCTGTTGTCATGCCTGCATCTAAAAAAAGTCAGTCTATGATCGTGGGAGGAGGGCGTTTGCCGACGCAAAGCTACTCACGGTGAAATCCCACTCCTCTAACTAGTGTGTTCTCAAGGACCGGATCAAGACCGCTGGGAAGGCTTCGTAGATCGGCGAGCAGATCCAGGCGTCTATTCAGCTCCTCTGGATTTACTACGGCTGGTACTGGCATTGCCTCGCTAATGATAGCTGCATGGAGCTGACAAGCCTGACGGCTACCACAAAACACCAATGCGCCATATCCTGCGGCCGCCGTGTCAACAGATAAAGCTACCATCGCATTTGTCATTGGATTTGCAAGTTGCCGAAATGCTGAAGGCTGGACAGTACAATGGGGAGGGATTGTATCTGTAAGGGACATGGTAGGCGTTGACGTCAACCTTGTAATTGTCTGAAACAGTTGCCTTGAGGTTGCCGCGGGATAAACTGCGTTCTCAAATACTAGGTAGTTGTCAATTGGAATTGGCCGATATGTTGAGATATAGTAATCCGCATTCATCCATTCCGCTAGCAATTCGGTGTTCTATAGCTCTGTCAGACTGTTTCTCTACTGTCGGCACTAGTAATGAAGAACAACCATACCGAAAGAGTAGCGCTCATGCCAATAACCTGAATGTCCTGCTGTAAAAGAAGTAGCTTGGTGACCATCAGTTCCAAAAGGTACCCGCGATGTTCGTCATCAAGCATATGCAGCTCATCCAGGACAACCACACCCAGATCTCCAATGCTACATTCTTCGATAGTGGTATTTATCAATGAGTTGGCCTGGTATATGCATGTTAACCAATGCCCCAACATCCAGCTGCATACAATGATAACGCACCTTCTCTATAGTGCAAACTGCAATATCCGTATCGGCCCATGTGGCAGTGGTTTTGCTACCTCCAAAGAAACCGGCGATACGGATCGACTTCTGCAGCTTCTTCCATCGCTGATGATATGGCTTCACTTCAGCTGCTTGATCATCGTCATCGTTGATGTTCTTCTCAACACCTTGAACGATGCGTCTTAGCCACCTCAGCTTTTCCTGAACTAGTGCGACATATGGAAGAACCAAAATAGCTTTACGTGAAGGGTTCTCGATGATACGTTTCAACATCAGCACGTCAGCTACAAGAGACTTTCCTCCCCCGGTAGGGGCAGTATAGACCAGATGTTTTTGTCCCTCAAGTAGACCCGGGGCAAGCAAGCAAGCTGCCTGCCACGGGTAGATGCTGTTCACACCGACAGCAGCAAAGTTGGCCACTAACGCGGGCGACAGTCCATATCGGGGATCTTTCAGGAATAGACTGGAGTCATGGCCATGCTCTTCACTGGTAGGTTTTGCTAGCTGTTGCTCGTAATATTTTTCTGGAAAGCTCGCCGTCACTGGACGGATCTCACTAGCAGTTAAACAACACTTAGAAGGGGATACAGTAGGACGGACAAAGCCGACGGGACGAGGACTTAAGTTTCCGGAATAGGTAGGGTGGCTTAGATTAGGGGCTTTGTGAGAGCTATTTGGGTTGGGATCCGGGAGTCGCTTTTGCCCCGTCAAGGGAGCTACATCATGATTTTGCCGATGAGCGATATCAATGGTGGTCGGGAAGCCATGAAATGGCTGTCCAGACCGCGCTGACATGTCTTGGGCATCTATCACCTGATTGACTGGAGCGGTTGTAACCAACTTAAACCTTGCTCCCACAAATGAACTCAGTTCAATACAGATGAAATGACAACTGCACGGTTTAAGGTAATCTGGGAGCCAATGACTGCTTGAAAGTTAATTGTTATGTTCAACAAACAGTGCGCGCTCTTGGACTGCACCGTAGTATATTGGAGAACGATTCCTATCCTGGTTTATATATGGCCCACCTTAGCAAGGTGTTCTGAAACTCTTTTCTAGCTCCGCTAAGAAAAGCGATGTTAATTATAGAAATTGTGATACTAGGTAACAAGGGTTGTTGAATGAAAAGGCAACAACGCGCAACGCGGTTGTTTTGGGATAGTAACTGCAGCCTCGGATCCTGCCGCCTGAGGCAGTCACATCTGGTCGAACAAGCCGAAGTGGTTATCTGCCTAAGGCTCCCCAGGGCAACCGGGAATGCAGCCAATTCTCAGGCCCGGAACGTGCCTGGATCGTCTCATCCGCTAACCGGAGCCCTGCTGATCAGCAAGCCCATTGAGGGATGAGTCGCGGCAGTCGCCTAACCCAACAAAGATTGGCCTGCTTTAGTCAATAATTCACCCGGTTAAGTTGGACTCAACGCGGTAATCTCTCAGCTGTCCATGTCTGCAGAGGGCTAATGAGAACCCACCGATTCCACCCTTCGATCCAGCAAGTTGGACGGCCGTTCTCAAGCACAGACATAATGAATCCATCCGCCACGCCTTTTATTTTCCGTGTCCTCTGGGGATTGGATCGAATATATATATGGGGGCTGGTGCTTAAGTGACAACTACACTTAACATTTCTGTTGGGCATCTGCTTATATATAACGTTGACTGTCCTCTTCGTCGACTTCTTTCACTCGCTCTTCTTTTGTTTGGGTTGAGTTTAACAGGTTGTTTTATACCCTGCATTATGCGCTGGTAATCATCCTCTCGAAAAAGTTCGGTGAGCTGTGGACACATGATCACCTGATGAATGCTTTTCTACCACTGACTAATTTCCCTAACCTGCCCTGGTTGTTATGCTCCGCAACCTGAACTACGCACAAGAGTGGCTTGAAGAGCTCTGTATTAGTTATTGACATCCCCCTTGACGCCGGAAGTTCTTCTCTACATTCTCCCCTCACTTCCAAATCGCTAGTTTCCTGGATTTAGTGGATATACCAGGATCTGGTTAACTGGAGCAACTTTTCAAATTCAACTATGGTAAAAGCAGAGTTTTATGCACCCAGTGCCCACATAGGTACGGATGTGTCGGCGAACAGCCAGTATGCTTTCCAGATGAATAAAAAAAAAAAAAAAATATCGGCCGTGGTCCACTTAGATGTGACCACCACGGCCGAAACTAGAAACTTGACCCTATTACTAAGGCCCTACTAGGTAATACTCAACTATTTCGTACATCACTGTATTATTATTACTTGGTACTATCCCTCGAGACTAATAATCGTAATCAAATCCGTCGAGTTTCATTGCCGAAATAAGTAGGTGAAGAATGGCTGAAAGGAAATTAATAATGACTCGTGAGAAGGTTCTCCTTTTCTTTTTTCAGAACAATCCAGCACCATACGTTTCGCTTATTTAATCATCGCATTTCCGACCCTTTGATGATTCGAGTCTATCGACATGCTACCTAAAGACGTAATATGATTGGATTGCTTGTCATATGACGAGAGGTATTTGGGAACTGTAACTGTAATCGATCGATAGGTATTCTTGGTACGATTATGCTAAAGCCTAGCGTTGGTTCTGTTATTGAACCTGCTGCCCATATGTAAGGCTGCACTCAAATCAAATTCATGAGGACACGCAGCGTATATGACTAGGCCACAAGGCCTTAGTCGGAAACGTATCAGGCCGCTAGGCTATCTAAGTGCTACTCAGATATCAACAACGGGCTTTCTAATTTTTGCCCTTACCCGAGCCGGACATTTTGTTTCGGGGTGCGGTGTGGCAGACTAGTCGTAGGTTGTAATGTGGCAACACAAAGTCAGGACAATCACCGGGGCAGCAAATCATCTGCCGTGGAGAATTATTCTTTTGTACCGGTGGTTGCCATTGGTCCGAGTCTATGGTGATATACGTTTCCAGCATGTACCTAGAGGTACACAAGTCGCTTGAATTAACATCTATATATTTGGTGACCAGAGTATATAAACCGAGGGAGGAAAATCCAATTGGAATAATAATACCAGTCATGATAGTTTAATGATCAACATAGTAGACTGAACGATTTCCAGCCTTGGTGAATAAGAACGGTGCGGTTGGATACGAATGAAGAGGACGATAGCCAAGACAGAAAAAGAGCCAAAAAGGTCCGCCCTCGCGGGGAGACCCCAGTAGACCTTCAATACCCTACATAATCGTAAAATGACGCTAAGGGTTTCCTCCGTGGCCACCGGATTGTGTTATCATCACCTCAACCTTACAACCTTACTACGACAGTGCCCCTCTTATGTCTAGCGGATCGAAGTGGGCTTGTGTTTTACCCGTTAATCTCATAGCAATAATTTTCTTTCTAAGAGATGTTCCATTGTCATGATCGATCAGTCGTAGTCCACATAAAGAACCCCATGAGTGAGGATCTACTATGTAGCTGCTAATCACCACTAACCGCCTAGTCTGCAGGTAATGGAACCATGGGACCTGCACCATGCTCCCCTTTTCTGCGGTCGTTCTGAGCCGAGTTTTTAGTCGTCTACCTAAGTTGTAGTAGCTAGAACATTACCATTTTCAGAGGCACGTATCCATCCATGTCCTCTGACCGTTCGGTCGTACAAACCACTCTACAAAAAATGCCCCTCCACATCCCCCAGGCTCCCCTCGTAAAATATTATCGATTCTGTTGCTGGTGAGGGTTCGTGTTACCGTCACTGAACCGACAACATGGAAAATATGTCCGCCGGTCTGGGTTATCTACACCTGACTGCTCCTTATGTTCTTGACAATGTAGCCAGTCTATGTTCTTCCTGTCCCTAAAAGCCACTCCCTTACTACTAACAGCACTGAGATGAACGGCCTTATTCATAGGAAGGATAATATCATGTCCGCCTCAAGAGACCCAATTAGGTGTCTGCAAATATTAAGGTGTGAATTGATTTCCAGAAAAGAAAATAACCTGCAGTAATAATGCGGTATCAGTCTCTCGTATAGTAACCCCTACTTGCCATCTTCCTCTGGGAATTTTATCCCCGGTAAGATAGGAGTATCATGGACCCGGACAGCTTAGTATAATCTTAGTGCGCCGTAGTAATATTAGTTGGTAATTATATGACCATGAGCGTCAGCCTGCTGCTTCTCCTCCGCTTCAAGACATGCTGCGCCTGCAAGGCCATTTTCCCTCGATAGACTTGGCATTGGGATTTCAAGATCCAACGCGCATGCGCTGCCCTACGTGACAACATTCCTGCCACAAATTGTGTGTATCCATGTCCTTTTTTTTTGGGGGGGGGGGTTTATTTTTTACTTTTCCTTTCCCTTTCCCAAACAGCCCATCCAGTTTCTTATATGGTGTACAAACTTGGCAATAGATGATTGAATCAATGAAAATGCTAGCCTCCTGTAGACTATTTATATGTAAACATAGAAAAATTCCTTTTATTTTTCACGACATTTTTCACCTTCTATCTTCAAGACCACTCTTCATAAGTCCTCCTTATTTAGTCCCCCTTCCGCACTCCCCCTCCTCGTCTTAAATGATCCTTCCTATGGCCCCCTCCCGGGTTATCATCATCATTCTTTACATCGGGTCGCTCGGCCCACACAATCCCTTTCCAACAGAAGCAGCGACAAGCATCCGTGATATTGCTAAAACATATTCCCGCTAAACCCAGTAACGACGTAGATCACCCAGCGGGCCACAACGCCGCCTCAAGAGAGTAAGGGGAACAAAGTGATGGTTATACTAGTCACCACCCACGCCCCCCCTCCCCCCAGGAATAAAAAAAAATAGAAAAAGTAAAAAAAAACCTTAGCGGCGCGGGAAGACTAGCCGAAGCACCGGGATACTGGGCCATGTATTAAACCATAAACGAGAAGGAAAGGAGAGTAATCGCGATTTTTCTCTGGTTCTTGGTGGATGGAGGATCCGTCATATTAACATATCGGGACTAGGGGCGAGGACGTGGACTGGTCGGGATCCTGGGCGGCTTTCCTGATTCTTCTTGTCTTCCTTCTCTTCCTTCTCTTCTTTGCTCTCTCTTTCTCTGGCCTTGTCGCGTTTCCCATTCTTGTCCACTTCTTCCTCTTCTTGTTTCCCTTTTCCCGATTCTACTTATGTTTGTCAATCGCCTTCCGTTCTTCCCTTCTCCCTTTTTCGTGCCTATATCATACCGGCTCCCTTCGTGTCGGTAGCCCTGGTAAAACCTTCTACTATCTAGCTACGGCCGAACTACTACTAGTTCCGTCCTGTTGGTTACCACTTACCTCTTATCCATTTACTACTCGTAGCGCTCACCCCACGAGTCCGCCCCAGTGGCTTGATTCTTGTGGTGCTTCCTACCGCCGCTACCTTCATTTGACCATTTCGACAAGCTTCAGTGGCCTTTTTTGTCTCTCCTTCTCTCCGTACCTCCTTGATTCTTTTTCTTTTTTCTCCGCCTTATCGCATTTTGCTCTTGTACATCTTCCACATATCAGTGTGCCGCCTTCGATTCCGTTGTTACAAGGCTTCTATCACGTCCGTTTAATAGTCTATTCTTGGGCCTGTCGATCTTGATATTCCTCCCGCACACCTGGTGCCTCTCATTTTCCGACATTGGCGCAACGCGGATTTTCCCACTCCCTTGCGGGAATTAGAGCAGCCCTGAAAGAGGGAAAAAAAGAAAAGAGAAAAATAAGAGGAAAGTCAAGAGCAACGACCAGGATTCACCATCAAGCGTCACTCCTAGACCTACGTGCACAACCGCACCACAGGACTCACTTCTTTTTTTCTTTTTCTTTTCTTCTTTTGGTACTCGGTTGATCCTTTCGGCCACTACCTCCACTCACCTGCAAACTCAACGCTCATGAGGATTCAACTCATCTTCACGGCCCGTTGCTGAAATCTGCATCACCGCGTTCCAGGCAGTGTTGCAAGCCCTCGACACCGTTGCTAGGAGGGGGTTCATATCACACCCTCCTGCCCATTTTGATTAGCTTTTGTTTTTCGTCGCGTCTGAGGGTTTGGCCATGTCCTCGGATAGGTCACCGCCCCAGAAGTCGCAGCAACACCACGTGAGGCCCAACTCTTCTTCCTCCGCTGCAGCAACTGCCGCGGGTCAACGTCGCATGCCCACCCCTGGCCAGTCTTCCCGAACGGGTTCTGACGACTCCTCCACCCCCCAAGGGCTCGCCACCCTCAACGAACCGCAGTCCCAACCCATGACTGCTAGCGCTTCATCTCCAGAGGTCACGGGCACGGAGCCTCCCAGCAACTCCGGCACCCCTGCGCCCTATGGGACCCGCTCGAGAGGCCGTAATGCCGCTCCTCGTCCCAATTACGCAGAGGATCGTGACATCGACATGGATCTAGAAATTGCTCAACCCGCATCCAAAGGTGCAAAACGAACTAATGGTACGCCTAACACCTCTGCCAATGGCACCAAAACAGATGGTGAGAAACCAGCCTCATCTTCAAATTCTCGAAAAAGTCAAACGGCGGTAAATGGATTCAATCCCGCTTCCGCTGCCAAAGATGCAATCCCAGGTACATCGTCCTTCTCTGCAAAATTGGAAGAAGCCAACGGGTCTTCAAACTCAAGAAAACGAAAGCAACCGGCAAGCTCTACAAATTCTACGCCCGCCAATGGGAGCGCATCTAAAAAGATCTTCACCACGGCCCCTGGAGTCAGTCAAGGACAAAGTGACTCAAACTCAAACATGGTATCGTTTGAGAACCGAGGTGCTTATTTAGAAGATGGAAAACTGATAGCTGACGATGGCACAACGTTTTCCATAAACGGTCAGTCTTTTTCTTTTGTTTCGTTTTTGTTTTATGAAAAATTTTCCACTTCTGTCCTTGTCCGCTTATGGATCAACCTCCCCAAATGATACTGAGACTTGAATATAGACCACGTTTACCTCATTTGCGAACCCCCAGGGGAGCCGTATTATTTGGCGCGTATTATGGAGTTCATTACGTCCAAGGATGTACCTTCTGGCCCCATTGAGGCACTGCGGGTTAATTGGTATTACAGGCCACGCGACATACAGCGCAAAGTCGCGGATACAAGACTTGTGTTCGCATCCATGCATTCCGATGCATGCCCGCTTACTTCGTTACGTGGAAAATGCCAAATTAAGCATCTCTCGGAGATCGAAGATCTTGACGAATACAGGAAGACTCGGGACTGCTTTTGGTACGACAAGATGTTTGACAGATATATCCATCGGTACTATGAGGTCATCCCTACTAAAAGAGTGATTAACGTCCCGGCGAATGTCAAGAAAGTCCTTGATGATCGCTGGAAATTTGTTCTTGTTGAGATTGGTAAAAGGAAAGAATTGACCAGTGCAGTCAAGACTTGCAAGCGGTGTAGTCTGTATGCTGCGAGGTATGTATGCCCATGCTCATAAGTAAATTATTATAGTATACTCATACTATGTAGCACTGATTCCGTGGATTGCGCTGTTTGCCATGATACGTATCACATGTACTGTGTACGGCCTGTCCTAACTAAAAAGCCTGCCCGAGGATTCGCTTGGGCCTGTGCGGCCTGCAGTCGAGCCCAAGAGCGCAAACTCGAGGCTCGAAACACCCCAAATCTTGGCGAAACTCATCCAGAACTGGAAGAAGAAATTGTTGAGGAGGAGGAAGATGCCAACGGCGCGAACGGCACAACGGGCAGTACCCCTGCCGTCATCGAGGAAGCCCCCCGGCCGGCTACGGAAGAACAGGTTGCGCAAGCCAGGAAGTGGCCCTATCGCTATCTAGGCATACACTGTCGTGTTGAAGACGCACTGGACTATGATGACCGGATATATCCTCGAGCTAGTTCTCGATTGGGGCCGCGATTCCAGGCAATTGTAAATCCATGGCCTGGGCGTCCTATAGAGTATGTCAAGCCAGTCGATATCAAGAAGAAGTATCTGAAGGGCTCTGGGGGTCGCAAGGACTCGAAGCTCTCGAAGGAGACCCTTGCTGCACTTGAAGCCGCGAAGCAAGAGAAGGCAAACAGACCGAAATGGGTTATGGATGAGCCGGCTGGGTACATACGACGCGGTGAAGATGAACCGGTTACTGTGAACGGAAAACAAGCCCGCACTGCGGAGTTAATGTTCAAGATGCCAACTGCGACACAACTTCCCTCGCGCGGCGAAGATGATGCGCCTGGTGCGAATCTCAGCGCCGCAGATCGAGAAAAGTTTATTGATGACTATATGGCCAGAGCGAAGGAAATAGCCCCTGATCTTGGGGTTGAGAAATTTTCGACGAATTTTCTGGATAAGGCTTTGGAGTTACTCTACGCCAATAATTTTGATGTTGAGGCTGCTCTTGCGAAATTGAAGCAAATGAACAAATATAAGGATCTGAAAGAACCTCATTTACGCCCTGAAGAGGTTAAAGCGTTTGAGCAGGGTGTTGCGAAGTACGGATCAGAGTGGCGGAATTTGACCAAACACGTTGGGACGGTACCGCATTACCAAATCGTGCGATTTTACTACATGTGGAAGAAGACAGCCCGGGGACATCAGATCTGGGACCACTACGAGGGGAGGCGGGGCAAGAAGGAGGCCAAACGTAGCAGTGCTGCGAAGCTTGTGGACGATGTGGCAGATGACCACGACGATTCCGCATATGATAACGACAAAGCCGTTGAGAAAAAACGTGGTTTTCAGTGCAAGTTCTGCTCTACGCGGACCTCACGCCAGTGGCGACGCGCCCCTGGAGTTCCTCCCGGGACTACGACCCCAAGCGAACCGTCGTCAAAGCAACGGGATAAGGGGTCACAACTTACCGTGGCTCTTTGCTTGCGATGTGCATTACTATGGAGAAAATATGGGATTCAGTGGGAAAATGTTGATGAAGTCGCCAAGAAAATTTCACAAAGCGGCAACAAATCGTGGCGCCGGCGTGTGGATGAAGAATTGCTGACACAACTCCTCATTTCTACCGAGACTCCGATCAGTATCAACAGCGCGACTGCCGCTACTGCGGCCTCGATCGGCGTCCCCGTGACTGCCAACCCTCAAGTGCAACAAGAGTCTTCGAAGAAGAAGGGACGCATCAACGACACCAAAGATAGTGGAGCCACGTCCACCGCTACATCAGTGGAACCGGCGCCGAAGAAGAAGGCACCTACGGAAAAAGCTCCAGAACCGCCACCGATTGTCCCTGATCCCCCTAAGGCCAAGACACTCCCATGTGCCGTCTGTAACATGATGGAGCCCATGGGCGATGAACATTTGTCCTGTAGAGACTGCCGTCTAACCGTTCATCGAAGCTGTTACGGTGTTCGTCCGTCACGGAATTACGCTAAATGGTTGTGTGATATGTGTACTAACGATAGAAATCCGTTGGTTTCGACTTGCTACGAATGTGTCCTGTGTCCTGTGACCTGGACTGCGCATGAATTGATGGAGGCTCCAAAGTCGACGCACAAGAAGAAGACTGAACGGGATCGGGAAAAAGAGAGGCTCGAGAAGGAAATGGTTAATGAAGCTATCAAGCTCTATCGACAAAGGCAAGAGGCCGTAGGCAAGCCGATCGGTCCCCGAGAACCGCTGAAGCGGACTGATGGTAATAACTGGGTCCATGTCACATGCGCTGTTTGGACTCCAGAAATCAAATTTGCCAGATCTAGAGAGCTTGAGGCGGCTGAAGGATTCGCGCTCATCCCCCCAGACAAATACCGTGAGGTTTGCAAAATCTGCAAGACGAACAGAGGTGCCTGTGTTTCCTGCCATTTCAGCGGCTGCAACGCCCAGTTTCATGTCGGCTGTGCATTCCAGGCACAGTACACATTTGGCTTCGATGTCACACCCGTCAAGAGCTCTAGGAGAGATACCGTGAGTAGCGTGCGACTTAAAGATGAGGTAGGCGTGGCCTCTGCTGGAATCTGGTGTCCTCATCACACAGTTCCATCTGTTGTTCATGCTATAGGTGAACCTACTGGGGAAGAAGATGTCAACGCACTCCAGCGATTTGTCCAAACCTACAAGCAAGCAGACCTTTCCCTGACTGGGACCCTTCGTAGAGCGGCGTACGTTCAGCAGTCTGTTAGCGCCTCTCGCCATAGCGTACCATTGGCCGGACACCGACGGGCATCCGCTGTCAATGGCGTTACTGCGCCCGCCCCCGCCACGAAGGATACTCACAAGAATACGAGGGCATCCCCAGAGGAGGCTACGGATGAGATGGCTGTTGATACTGAAAATCATGCGCCCACCCAGATTATCGGCACTGAGGCAACGAGAAAATGTACACGTTGCTCCACCACATACAGTCCTAGGTGGTGGCCCATTGACAAGTCGCGGCGAACGACGACTGTCGATCACAGGCCACCTCTACTCAACGGGACTGGAATGAACGAATCCAGGTTTCCCCCTTCGACCTCAGCAAGCCCACCATATCTTCATCGTAGACCCTCTCAACATGGCCTTACAAAGCTTAACGGCGAATATAGCCCGGCAGATAAGAATGGACCTGCGAACAGTGTCGACCATCAGAATCAGGATTCGTATGAGTGTCATAAATGTCATCTCAAGCAGATACCCGCCCAGCCGTCTCCGGAGCCTCGGCCGTCTCCCTACTCGGCTCAACGGCCAGTCCTACCCGCCCCCCGTCTTCCGGAGTATCACAACCATCCTTATGGCCCTCCTCATGCTCATCCTCAAACCGGAGTGCTACCGAGGCCGCTTGGCCCACCACCTACTAATGGTCCTGAATGGTATCCGGGATACGAGCAACGTCCTGCCGATTATGGGGACAAGCTACGTAACGCCATTCCCGTCGCAAACTACCGCGGCGGGCCTCCACCACCCCCAGCGCACCATATGAACGGCTTTCAACCCACACCTCCACACCATGCCCCGCCGCATCATTATCCGAGCGGAGCTCACCCTCCTCCCCAGCCGTTCCCCGCTCATCAGAGCCCCTATGGACCAGTGTCTATACCATCTCCTCATCTTTCTCACCCGGCAGGGCCGCGACCGTACGCTCCATCAGCGTCACCTCCAGATGTGCACTCAACGATGGTTCGGCACTCCCCACAGCACTCGCTCAGCGCGCTGAATGGGGGGCCCCCGGCACGTGTCTACTCCGTGGACCGCGTTATCAGTGCACCAACACAGTCTCCCCCAGTTTCGCAGGCACATGTTGATCCTCGAGGCCGTACATCTCCAGGAAGGTTAGATGATACACCTATCACCGCGTCCACGGGGCCGGTAGGCAGCAGCAGACGCCCAAATGTCAATGGAACAAATGGTGGATCTGGCGCCAGCGCCAGTCCGTCTCTCAAGAATCTGCTCTCTTAGAGCGCGAATTCCTTTCAGATCCAGCAAGGGTCCATGCGTGCAGAAATTCTAGGAGGATAATTAGGGAATGTATGATATAACGCTGTTTTTCTTTCTCTGTTTTTTTTTTCTGTCTTCTCTTTTGTTTCTTGGACCGTGTGGCATTTAAAAATGGGGTTTGGGGTATTGCCATCAGCGTGCTACTAGATTAACCAGTCATTGTGATTTCTCTTCTTCTATCTCTATACATTCTTTTTTTTATTTGTGATCTACTTTTGGTTCCTACTTCATGAGCATGATATATTTGTGTTACACCACTGTCCGCAACGGTCCATGACCATTGAAGGTGACATGGACTGGGAGTTCATATATTAGCGTTGATAATTGCACATCATCGTCTCCGATGCATCATCGTCAATAAAGAAACCACGTTCGTAAAAGGCTTCAGTGGGCCATCAGCCGAACTAGATAGATAACCCTTGAGGAGAGAAGCGGGGTAGATACAGTGATAATATTGAGGTGGAGTGAGAGTGCGTGCTCCAGTGCCGTTTCCCATGTTTTTCTTGGTGGTACAGATCGACGGGGACGATCCTGGATGCGAGGGATTAATGGGGAAGTGAAGGGAATAGGGCCATTGAGCCGAAGGCAGTTGGACAGGTGATGCAATGCAATGTGACATGAGATTTGATTTGTCTCGTCTGCGGTTGAGCCTCAGGTAAAGATGAAATGGAAGGATTGCGTTAAGTGGTTAGTGCTTATTAGTGCTGCTTTCCATTGTTACTTTTATATTGGTGGCTCCGAGTTAGGTTGACAATTCCCACTTAGTCGGGTGTTAGTTACTCGCACTAGGGGCGGCATATGGAATCTGGGCCCGGCCGGGGATTCGATCTATTAATTGATACCGAACAGATGTCTCTCTTCTCATACTCCTGAACAACTCTCCATTGCATCATATGAAGGAATAGTGCAATTTGATATATGCATATTTGCATATATATAATATAGATTGATTCATATATATATACACGTGTCGTAATAATGTATGTTGGTTTATATATGTATGAGGAACCCTCTCCCTTGCATATCCCTCCAAAGTTAATCACTGTGGATCCTGAACAAAATGCATGAACAGCTTTTAGTTTCTACGACTCTACTTAATTTCCCTCACGCGAGGGCGCTTTCGAACATGTTACCTGAACCATGTGACAACCCGATGCGCAGTGGAGCCCTTGTTCAAGAGTCCCTGATGAAATGATTGGTGGAGTTCCCGAGCGAATGGGCACAACGGGATTTCCACTGTCCCAGGCAGTAAGGCACCCAAGTCCGCCATGACCTAGGGATATGCCGAATGGAAACAATTCATCAGTGCATTATTATTTAATTCAGATGAGAGAGGTTGAACCAAGTTTCCCCCAGATCCTCGGTAAACGGTTATTGATCTGAAGGTTACCCACGTAAGAGGCTGCAGGGAGGCGACTGTTGCCACCTGTCCAACGGTTGGGGAAATTTTATGAGTTTTTGGTTATCTCATTGTTTCCATCACATCATACCGAACCAAATTTTGGAGAGGTGAGTCGACGTCAGCGGACAGTTGCCACCGCGAAGATTCCCCTAGTATGCTGCCAGCGCAGAAGATGCCATGCGGATGGAAGTTCTGGAAGATCCTGACTGGTTTATCCGCATGCCGATTTTATAATTAGAAGTACATTCTGCACAATAAATATTAGCAGGAGGGGGAAAAGGTGGAAAATACAAATCCAAGGAGAAGAGGGACCTAGCGGATAAGTATCTGGTAGGTTGATAGATGATCTCAATCTGTAAGTACCAGAACCGCGCCCGGTAAGAATTAGCCCAGTAATAATCAAATTACGGATCCCTCATCGAATCGAGGAACATCTTACTAGATTTAGTGGTGAATTATGGATGATTAGGAACTTCAGCCGGCATTCTAGAAAACCCACGGAGATTGAAAGGAGCTAATAAGATCGTTTGCTTAAGCGTCATCCTCTCCACTCTCTCCGCTCACTTTATCTCGCCTTTTTCTCCTTTTTTTTTTTTTTTTTTTTTTTTTTTTTTTTTGCCATCTTTTTTTTACCCTGTTACGAGCTAGCATCCACCCGAATTGTGCGTCCGTGTCCCCCTCGTTTGTGGCTCAGCTCAATTCTGTCGAGTTTCTAGTCTTCTTCCTTACATGCTGCCCGAGACGGGATTGGACACGCATCGCGATCGGTGATTAGTTTCGGTTGGGTAGGGATTCCACTGATTGGTACCTGGAAAATCTATCCCAGACTGGGTTGAAGTGTTTACCTGCAGTCGTCCTTTGATAGGACGATGTGAAGCTATCCATATTGTAGAAATATCCAACTGACGACTATATTGAATCATTATTTAACAACTGATTCAAAGTGCAGAAAAAGCGATGAACAACTGAGTCGGGGTTAATAATAGTAGTACTAGGTACAGTGTACAGTAGATTAGGGTCAATACATACATCCATCGGATACGATATCAATACCACTCCCGTCAGTAATAATAAATACCTTTTCACCTACCTACAGATCGGCCCCATCGCCGAGTCTCTGACGACGCCCACACCCGCCGTGCCGCGACCTTCTGGAAGTCTAGAAGAAAGCCTGAGCGAAGGGAGAAGAAAGAAGGAAAGAAAGGGTAAAAAAAAAGAAGTCTCACAGAGCTCACCTTTTTTTTTCCACTTCCCGAATTTTGGCATTTCCTTACTGGACGGTTCACCATTTTATTTTATTTTACCTGACTATTACAGTAGATTGCCCTACCTCATCTCACTTGAACCTTCGTTAACGACGTATCGTTCTCCAGAGTTATACTTACAATTTGCGCCAACCGATAGGGCCCTTGGATCGGAAGTACCCAAAGAACCTCAAGTCAATCCACTTCAGTCCTCCACTCTTCTTCCCACTCCCTGACCTCGTTCCCTCCTTCCATCATCTTCTTTTCCTTCTTCTCATTCTTCTTCTTCCTTTCCTTATTGTTTCAATCATATTTTCCTTATCTGAACAATCTCATTGACCACTGCCGCAATTTTCCTTTTCCTTTTCCCTTTCCCACTTCTTCCAACTCTCAGTCCTCTGTTCCGCGCCCATCCTCCCCCCCTTTGTACACGGTACTCTACCACAATCTCATCGCACAACTATCGGCCTTTCCACTAGTCTCGGAATATTGTTCCCATTTCCTATCGTCTTTTTTTTCTTCACTCATCACACTCTTAAGAGTCTCCCACCAGTCGCCTCTATTGTTGATCATCGGCGCGACCGCACGCTTTTCTTCCTTTCTTCACCTTTTGTTGAGTCTCGTGTCATCATTTCTCCGTGTGGCCCTGCCCGTGGCCCACCATGACGCCCTAAGATTTCCCGCTCCTGGGCCTCGATTTCTGTCGTCCTTGACTTAGACGATTCTCGTATGTATCGCGATCCCGTGGGGTGCTTCTAAGCGGACCTCTATCGGCTAAGACCTTCGTAGTGCAGTACGGCACAGCACCAAGCAATTGGTCCACACCTGGCCGTGTTTCTTCCTCATTCTCTTCCGCTGTCGACCTTTTGAACTTTGCCGACCCCAAACGTGAGTGGATCCCGTGTACGTGTATGGGGTGATCGCGGTAGACTGCCATCTGGAGGCTTGCGTGTGGAACAAGAAACTGGATGTCTCGGAAAGGGATCCTGCATAGGTCTTGCACCCTGGGCAGGTTGGCAGTCGATCAATTTTCTGTGAACTACAGCGAACAATCCATTGTCTGAATGCGCGCCTGCGGCCTCTCCTCGGTCTCCGGTTTTCTGATCGCTGCGCTCATTAATCGTTCTCCATATTGGCTTCGCCGTGTCGCTTGCATACACTACATTACCAGAACTTTGCAAATGGTTGCTGACCCGGTACTATACAAAAGATTAGGGTCGTTTCTCCTCTCCATTTCTCAGTCTCTCCTTTTGAATCGGACCTGCCGGACTCTCGCTACCCTCTATACTCTACCAGCCGCTCGTTTCTTTTTCATTTTATTTTCTTTGCCCCGTAATCCTCAAATCAGCAACTCTCTACCAACTTGGTAATAGACGTATGATATCGAGCCCGGGCTGAATAGAGTGTTGTGTTCTCTTCCCTGTCTTTGTCGCGCCTTCAGTCTAGTGACCAGACTTCGGATTGGCGACACCATAGGCTATGCCGAATACAGTCGACAGCATGGATGGCGTCGAATGTTCGGCCGTGTACATCGATCGCCGTGTTAGTCAAGAACGGTGGGTGTATCGGAGCTCATCCGATTTCTCGAGCGTCTCTGCTGCCAGCGCCTCTATATTACCTGACGAACCAGAGTCACTGCAATCAGATGTGCAAGTTTTGCTGGGGGTCTGTACGCGAAGTATGTATACCGTCCATATGTTGTCTCCAATTGAACTTTTCACTGACTGAGACATTCAATCAGTTTACCTCTGTGATGTCGGTCCATCCCTCGCATCGAAACTTGCCGAACTCAGCGACGTTGCTATCACCACCTGTATACCTATTTTCGCATTTTTTGACGTTGACCTCGCCGGGGAAGACGCCGGCTTGTCTCGTCGGAGGAGCGGCCGTGGCTCGTGGCCTGAGGTATCTCCTCCATCTCCGGCATCATTGCGTCGCGGCTTCACCTTTTCTTCTCACTCCGATGGGGCACACGATTTGAAATTACTCTCAGGGTTGTCTGCCGACATTCAGGTTCAAGAATCCCCTAACTTGATCATCCCCGTGGCTATTTTGCGCTCCGCGCCTCAGGTGCCCAGTAGTGTTCCTGTGGACCACCAGCGCATTGTAGCGATCCCTGAGCCTCAACACATATCGAAATGTTTAGATGCGGGCGCCGTTGATGTCTTGCCGTCGCCCTTGGATAAGGCTAGGGTACAAGGTCTTGTAGTTCATGCCTTTCGTGCTCGCAAATTGGCACTCAAAGAACAATCACGCTTCATGTCCAGAAAGAAGTTGCGCAAGCATTCGTGGGTAGGCGTCCACGATGAGCAGCCTTATGCTTATTTGAGAGAGGCAATGTGAGTATCACCAATTCTTTGCTACCCGTAAGTCGAATTCCATGTGTGCTCATCATTTGGTGTTGTGTAGGGTGTCGAAGCTTATGAAAGGCATTTGCAACCCCGAAGAAGTGATAGAAGAATTTCAGGATCGGTATGTACCACTTTGCTTATAACTCCAGCTCGTTAAAACTTATGGTGTAAGTAGGGGACTGGATGTAACTCCAGAGCGCGAAGAGCTCGTTAAAGAGCAAATTGGGAATTGGAACTTTACCGCTCATGATTTTACTGATGACGAGCTTGTTCTGGGAGCTTCGGAAATACTTCAACATGCCTTCACTATGCCGAATCTGGAACAGTGGCAGTTGACGCCAGGTAAGCGAACCTGAAATTCTCATAAGGATTAAGTGTGGCGGCTGATAAAGGGAATCTTCATTTTAGGTGAGCTGCGGACATTCTTACTCGCTTGTCGCGCATCATATAATTCCTTTGTTCTCTACCACAACTTTCGACATGCCATCGATGTCTTGCAATCCGTTTTTTGCTCCCTACTTCACATTGGCGCTTTACCTCCTTACGGGTCGGTTACCCGAGACTCTGATTCAAAATCTCCGATTGCGTCCCTTCTCACGCCTTTCGATACTCTTACGTTGTTAATATCGGCAATTGGCCATGACGTGGGTCATCCTGGAGTGAACAACTTTTTCCTGGTTAAGCTCAACGCGCCACTAGCGCAACTCTACAACGACAATTCGGTTCTGGAGGCATTTCATTGTGCTGCTTTTTCCCAAATATTGCGCCGCTACTGGCCGTCGGCATTCAGAGATAAGCAAATTCGAAAGTTACTGATCAGCTCTATCCTAGCAACAGACATGGGCGTCCACCAGAAATTCATGGAGCGACTAGGATCTTTGCAGGAGAAATTCTATGAAAACAACAAGACCGTTGATGGATGGAAACCTCAAGACCTTGAAATGTACAAGACCCTTCTTTGCGGCCTGCTGATCAAATGCGCCGACATCAGTAATGTTGCGCGGCCGTGGGATGTGGCCGAGAAATGGACTAAGATCTTGCAGGAGGAGTTCGCCAATCAGGGAGAGATGGAAAAGGAGGTTGGGATGGAAACTGCTTTGTTCGGTGGACCACCAGAACTTGGGAACACATACAAATTGGCCACAGGTCAGATCGGATTCATGTCCATATTTGCTCTTCCACTTTTCGAAGGCGTAGCGGATATACTACCGGATATGCAGTTCACCGTGGAGCATATTCGAAACAACCAGTCTAGATGGCATTATCTTGCTGATTTGGAGAAAAGGAAAGCGAATCTTCAGGGCGACACTGGCCCCGAAGACGTGGTCTCTCCTTGTACCCGGAGTCCAGCCTCGAGCTTGCAAGGCATCAAAGGACTCTGCGCTCCATTAACCACCACGAACGGTCCGGATTCTCCTGCCAAAACATCATTCCCGACCACCGAAGGGGACAGCCAGCGTGAATCGGATTACTTTGGTCCAGTTCGCTCACCCGTCGATCCCGCGGACTCGCGTGGGAGCCTTAATGAAAACACCATTAGCCCTGTTGTTTCGCCGGATACACCTGGTCCTTCAATGGACATAACCGGAAGTCCCTTTCCTCCGGGAACCCCGTCGCGGAAATCCTCCAATGCTGTGCCAGATTTTTCCATGGTCTCCATTGCGGGTGCGTCTCCTGACAGAAACAGGAACAGATCGGGCTCTGGAGCATCCAACAGTGCTGTTGACAGCCACTCTTCGGTTGACCCGAACCGCTCCTCAAGGGATCCTGCAGTTCTAGCCGCCGTCATTTTCGCGAATGCGCGTAAGGATGAGGATTCACAGGACCATTCGAGCGCTCGCGACACATCGGTGGAAACGACTGGCGAAAGGCCGAGCAGTTCGCGAAATGGACCACTTGGCTACCGTCGCCGTCACGCTAACACCAACTCATCCGGACGCACGTCTGGACCATCGAACTCTCAGAGGAACAGTTGTACTCGAACCCACAGCGTCAGCACCTACAGTAACAACATGACGCCCATCTCTCCTGCGACGAATGCGACCAGTTTTCTTAGTGTCGATGACAGTGAGGACAAGGGTTTCAGCCAGGAAATTAGTAGCAGGAGCGATCGGGAAAGTGACAGGGGCGACGCGCGTCCAGGCTCTTCTAATATTGACCGAGAATCGGAAGGTAATCCTCCACAATCTAGCCATACTTCCCATTCCCAGCCGGATGAGGCAAACAAGAATCATATCAATACACCTGTGATGGGGAATGGCTACAGTTATCCTGGACAGTCCCCTCACACTTCTGGGAGTCCGAGGCATGAAGGCAATGGTCAGCAATGGGACGGATCCAGTGGTGGAGAGCAGCCGTCACGCAAACTTTTAAAACGTCGGAGTCGCCTACGATTGGCATTTTGGAAACGCAAACCCCATCATTCGCACCACCACGAGTTGAGCGGTGAATCATGATGGTATTTTTGCTCCTCGAGAATTTCGTCGATCAATGTTCTGTTTGTTTTACTAGGTTTCAAGGTGTTTTTGGCTGGGCTTCATGTGGAATCAATGGGGGATTGGGTAATGGGCTCATGAATGGTTGACATTGGCTGATGACTCGGATTTACGATGGAATTGCATGAAGTTCACGACCGGCTCGGTGGGTATACAACTCCGAGCTACCAAAAAAAAAGAAGAGCATGGTTTCTGAGATAGACACACGGGAATTGCCAGCAACACTTGCATATGCATGCTTGAAGTTCTTCCAGAGTGTGTCCTCGGTTGCAGTATTTGGTGATACTGGCGAGTCTGTCAGCAATCAGCAGTACAGTATGCCCTTTCCGAGAGAATAATTCCTTACAGGATGTTGATTCTCTTGGTCAGACCGTATGTGAAGTCAGAAGTCGGCTTTGACTGCAAGGGCGCATGATATATTTGGAAGCCTCATATATTCATTTTTCTTCGGATGCCTTCATTTTGACTCTTCTTTCTTTTCATATTTCCTTATACTCTATACTATTTTTTTTTCCCCGTTCACTTACTTTGATATTTTCTTTGTCCTTTCTACCTTACATTTTCTTCGGATCGGCTTTGGGTTGGCGGACATAGAGTCAGGGCGTGGTTTCGGCGTTCTGAGATTCACCATATGGCTGAACTGTACCTTTTTTTTTTTTTTTTTTTTTTTTTTTTTTTTTTTTTTTTAAAACACTAGTCAATATTTGCATTCACTATATTCTTCTATACTAGCATGTTTGTGAAACATGTCAATGCAGTGATATATATCCAGTCACCACAATGACCGTGGATTCTAGTTGAGCATGTTTATTTATGATCTTAGACCCTTTCCATTCAATCCTGTTTGTAGTGGCATCTTCTCCTGCCCATAACTATGATATAATCTTAGTAAACCAGCTAAAATATTCATCCTATCGCATTCTGATATAGGAATAGGAGTGCCATTCCCTATACCTCTTTTTCTATACTTCTCATATCACAAATAATTGTACAACCCCGTCTCATAGCCAATCATCACCAAAAAACAGACAGTCAACCCACCCATCCACCCACCTACCTACTACTACTATTCAACCATTATACCACAGACTAGAATCACCGACAATCCTCACAATCCTTCTTCCTCCCATCCCCAGTCTGCTGCTGCTCACTCGAACTCACAGCCCCAGCCTGACGCGACACATTAGCCGCCCTCAAAGCCCGATCCGTATGTCCCAGGTCTTTCGAGGGATCAATCACATTCCTAACAAGAGACTTGAGTACCTTCACCTCTGTATCCATTTATTAGCCAGCCCCTCCGAAAACAATAAAAGAGGGACTGGACAAGGGAGAGAGATAAAATAAAATAAAAAAAAAGGAAAGAAAAGGAAATGAAAAAATGACACACCAGGAAACCCCCCATTAGTCTTCCGATTCCACAGGACCGTCTGCTGCGTCTCTGGCTTCGCACCCGAAGACTGGGATTGGTATTGAGAATGATACATCGTGACCGTGAAGATGCCCCCCGTGGTGGGGATGAGCGCAACCTCGCCTAGGTCGGTGCCGAATGTAGAAAGGAGTTCTTGGGCGAACTGTTTGTTCAGGGTGGTTAGTTTTGGATATGTTATACGTAAGCTTGAACATGTAGTCATGCGTGCATGTTACTGGGGGTACTCAATACATAGATTTGATAAGGGTAGGGTGGAGGTTAGTGGTAGGTAGATAAAGGAAGGAAAGAAAGAAACATACATAAGCAGCCCTCAGCATCCATTTACATTGTGTACAGAATTCGATTGTGATGCGTGGGAGGTATACTTGTTCTGAGACGACGTTGTCGGCGGGAGGGGTCCTTTGCTGCGGCTGTTCGAGGGGTGTTGGTGTTGCCATTTTCTTTTTGTCTATCTTTCCCCTCCCCCCTTTTATTTCCTTTTCAAGATATGGGGGAGTGGTGGGTATTTTTCTTTTTGGATGAATTGGGTGAGGTGGGGTTGTGTTGATCTATGCATTTGATTGATATTGAAGGAATTACAAGTTGAATGAATGGCGGAGCTTGAGTGGATGATGTCAGCGGCGGGTGGAGTTTGAAGAACAAGGTTAGATTCCATGCATTTATGTATCATTATCATTTACCGCTCTATTGGGTCTGTGTATTACAGTTCATGCTGATAGATACGGAATGCTCACGGTTACATCTCTTTTTGTATATTGAAATATTGCATTTCTCACTGTAGATCCCGCCATTTCAAGTCAAGTCATGTCGGTATTATAGTCGGTTCAAGACCACCAAATCTATGGTACAAGAAGGGCCATCAAATCTGACGCTAGGACGGCACACCGTCCTCCGAAGATTTGTGGTGTTTTTCTTTTGGAATAAGAAAGAGAGAGAGAGAGAGAGAAAATATCAGAGGAAATAAAAGATCCCATACCATCCATAACGGCTCAACAAAGGAAATAAAGGAATCAAAATCACTGGGGGAAAAAGTTGGCACAACTGCCGAGGCCAGAAAGGGAATTTTAAACACATCAAGACAAAATAGTAAGAGAAGAATAAAGAGAAGGAAAAAAAACAAAGAAGTCGCATATCGAAGTGCGTCGAAGTCATCACTAGCGGACGGATCCCATGATTCAAGATGCGACCGTATAATTCCCCCGTTGTCAGCGTCCGAAGTTCAAGCAGGTCCAGCGCGTGTTTTCTTCAGGAGCTGAGCAGCCTCACAAGCACCCAGAAATCTCCCCCGCTGATCGGTAGCCGGTTCCGTGATCCTGGCCGTGGCGAGCGGGTAGTGATGCGACGTTCCAAAGTGAACAGAGATAATGCGGAGAAGAATAGAATTAGGTAGTAGAAGGTGGTGTTCGTAGCGATGAGGGTACAATGCGGAGTAAGGACAGCATTGGTAGTGTCCAGTTTATTCAAATAGCGTGGAATGTCATGAGACCGTTACATGACCGTGCAGCAACCTCCCTGCTGCTGTGGAGCGTATGGGTCATCACGTTTATCAACCTGTGCGATCGGGTCAGTTTTCGAGTTCCTGGAGCCAGACGCTAAATGACCTCGTGGGAGGAGGGGGGAGGGGGGAGCGATGTCGCATACCTGACCCCATACAGACGGTACCATAAAGTCGCGAGTGTTGTTGCAATAATTAATCAGCCTGTTCCAGTTACGATGATCGTATTAGTATCCGTCGGTCGCACACACGCACACACAATGGGTAGATGGTTGATTTGATTCGATTCGAATTGGGGTTGACATACGACATGGCAGCTTCGGACACTTTCACTCGGGGACGGTCCAGGTCCTCCTTCAGACGAGCATTGAGCTCTGTCAATCGTCGATACTTGAGATCGGCCACACTCTGCTTCTTGTTCTTCACATCCCCTCCAGATCGGAGCTCGTAAGCGGGCATCGTGGCAGATAAGTTGACGTTATTCCCTTTTTCCCTTTTTCCCTTTATTTATTATTTTTTTTAATAACCTTGGTCCCTTCTGTAAAATTTCCCCGGAAAGATATGAGGTGTGAATTAACTATATGCGCAGACACGGGAAGGGGAAGGGGGGTGGGTGGTTGTGTGGGATGGTTCGGTAGGGGAGAAAGGATGTCAAGTAAGGTTCGCGCGTTGAGCCGAGAAAGAGAGAGTGAGAGTGAGAGTGAGAGTAAGGGGAAGGCGGACCGCGACGAAAAGGGAGAGCGTCCAAAGATCGAGGTGGAGGGAATTAATTAAGAGTGAGTGACTTTCCGAATAATTGGAAGAGAGCGAAAGAGTGGTTTTGAACCTAAAAAAGTTGTTCAAGCAGAGGCTTCAAGAAGGAAAAAGAAAAGAAAAAAGAAGCCAAAAAAGAAATCAAGAGTCCCCGAGCAAGGATTAGAACTGAAAAAGAGCGAGAAGTTCGAGGCTAGAAAGAGGAGAAGAAAGGAATTGAAGAAATGGTGGTCTGTGAGGCGGGCTATGAGTTTGGGGGGGAGGGGGGGAATTCTCGGATGTTGGAATTTAATTAATCTCTTGGTGCTGGTGCTGGTGCTGGTCCTGGCGTTGGTGGTTCCTCTCTTGTTTCTCTCTTTCTCTCTCTCGTCAACCCCCTGAAACTGATGATTCTATCACTAAAGAGTACTAGTAACCTAAAGTAGGAGGCGGATGATCGATGCCGAAAGAACTTCCTACTTCCTGGGACGGATCACCCGATAATCCTCGAGGGGTCAGGAATCCCGAACTCCTTTTCTTGGATAGTTTGTCACTTTACAAGTCTTTTGTTTGGCTTCTGATCTGATTACGGAGTGTCTCAGAAGATCCTGACATTCCCTTGTTGTTTGACTTTGTTGTTGTTGTCCGCATTGACTCTTTTTTTTTTTTTTTTTTTTGGAATTGGCTCACATGTATGGATCGACCCATATAATTACCGTACCAATACCACTACGACCTTTGGGATCACGTGACTGACCCTGATTGTTCGATGCCTGGTAGACGATCGGATGATATATATTTAATACCTTGACGAGATCAGACAGATCGTTCAGAGAAAGTGACTGACACTCAGGCAGCCTTGAGTGTCTATACATCGGTATCAATGCCGAAAGTACAGTACATGAGCTCCCCCGGCTGTTGGAAGATGGATAGCTCCCGTGGACAGTATCCGTACTTTTCCCCCCATGCGACCCATTTGTTTTTCTCCATCGGCGTGTTGTCCCAATCCGACCTGTCTGGGTTGTAATGATGGGCCGATAAATCACGACCACATGGAACAGTTGTTACGGTTTTAAGAGGGACAGATGTCTGCCAATGGCCAGAGTATGAGATGATCTTTGTTGTCTTTTCAACTTGTATATCTCTTGGGGACTGGTGGTCGACCTTGACACGAAATCACGTGATACAGGTCGCTTAACCGAAGTGGGAAGCCCTGCGGCCTGTTTTTCGAATTCTCGCACAACGCCGCCCATAGCCCAAAGATCCCTCCCCATCCGACGTTGAAGGGCCGTCGCGTGGCAGTTTATATCGCAAATAGGGACTTTATCGTCTTCGACTTTTACGGCCCGCCCTCGTCGTGCGAAACTAATTTTTTCGCCCCTCGACATAGAGACGTGTGACGTTTTTTTTTCTTTTTTCAGAGAACCGATAGCAATCGCTATCCCGACACCATTCGTCGCCCATCATGCCGCCTCCACCTCATATCAAGCCAGAAAATGTCCTGAAGGTGAGTTGGGCCTCCTGACGCGGTGGAAATCGATGCAGCTTCCGTGACGGTCGCACATAACGAAGATGATGGATGAAACTAATACTGGTTTTTTCTTGCTCATCTTATAGAGGGCTCAGGAACTTATCGCCGTGGGCCAGGCTCCTGCCGCCCTGAATGTCCTTCACGAACATGTCACCTCTAAGAGGACACGCAGCAGCCCTATCGCCTCGCTGGAACCGGTTATGCTACTTTTCGTTGAGCTGTGCGTCGATCTTCGCAAAGGGAAGGCAGCCAAGGATGGATTGTATCAGTATAAGAACATCGCCCAGAACACCAATGTGGCAACTATCGAGGTACGCAAATAATCGTGGTGGAAGCAGATATTCCCGCAGGGGAGAGTAGAAGCTTACAGGTCGTGTGTGATTGCAGATCGTTCTCAAGAAGTTCATCGAGCTCGCCGAAAAGAAGGTGACCGAGGCCCAAGCGAAGGCCGATGAGATCCAGTCCTCGTTGGAATCCGCCGCTCCCTCGGCCAATGTGGATGATTTGGAAGCCATCGAAACCCCCGAGACGATCCTTCTCGCAACCGTTTCCGGTGAGCAGTCTCGCGATCGTACCGACCGTGCCGTCGTGACCCCGTGGCTCAAGTTTCTCTGGGAGACTTACCGTACCGTTCTGGAGATCCTGAAGAACAACGCTCGCCTCGAGGTTATGTACCAGACTACCGCCCTGCAGGCCTTCCAGTTCTGCCTGAAGTACACCCGTAAGACGGAATTCCGCAGGCTCTGTGAGCTTCTCCGGAACCATGTCCAGAATGCTGCCAAGTATTCCGCTCAGATGCACGCCATTAACCTGAGCGACCCCGACACTCTTCAGCGCCATCTGGATACCCGTTTCCAGCAGCTAAATGTTGCCGTTGAGTTGGAACTTTGGCAGGAGGCCTTCCGCAGCATTGAGGATATCCACACTCTTTTGAACCTCAGCAAGCGTCCGGCCAAGAACGTCATGATGGCCAACTACTACGAGAAACTGGCTCGCATCTTCCTGGTCAGCGAGAATTACCTTTTCCACGCCGCCGCTTGGAGCCGCTACTACAACCTCCTCCGTCAGTCCGCCGCCACCCTAGCTACCGGACAGGGTACCAAGAAGGAGAACCCTTCGGTGAGCGAGGCCGACATGACCAAGGCCGCCTCCTTCGTCCTCCTGTCTGCTCTTGCCATCCCTGTGATCAGCACTTCTCGTTCTCGTGGTGCCTTGGTGGATGTGGATGAGGTTCGCAAGAACAAGAACACTCGCCTCACCAACCTTCTGGGCATGGCTCAAGCCCCTACTCGTGCGGTTCTGTTCAAGGATGCTCTCAACAAGGGTCTCCTGAAGCGTGCCCGCCCTGAAATCCGTGACCTCTACAACATCCTCGAGGTCGACTTCCACCCCCTGTCCATTTGTAAGAAGATCACTCCTATCCTCAAGCAGATTGGTGCCGATCCCGAGATGGAGAAGTACGTCGTGCCTTTGCAGCAGGTCATCCTCACCCGTCTCTTCCAACAACTGTCTCAGGTTTATGAGTCGGTTGAGCTGAAGTTCGTGTACGAGCTTGCTCAGTTCCCCGACCCCTTCCAGGTCACCCCCGCCATGATCGAGAAGTTCATCATGAACGGCTGCAAGAAGGGTGATCTTGCTATTCGCGTCAACCACATTTCTGGTGTTCTTACCTTTGACACCGACGTGTTCTCCTCTGCCAAGGCTCTGCAAGCTGGTAGCGCTGCTGGGTCTGCTGAGAGCGAGGTGGGCTCGGTTCAGCGCCTGCAGAACACCCCTGCTGAAATCGCCCGGCTGCAGCTCGCCCGTCTGGCCAAGACTCTCCATGTTTCGTGCATGTACGTCGATCCTTCATACAACGAGGCTCGTCTCCAGGCCAAGCAGGCTGCTCTTGCCCGTGCTGCGGCTGGTGCTGCCAAGGAGCACGAGGACACTTTGGCTCGCCGCGTCCTCATTGATAAGAAGAAGGAGGCCGCCACCGACGCTCTGCAGCGTAAGCAGAGAGAGGAAGAGACTCGCAAGCGTATCCGTACTCAGCAACTCCAGGAGGCTGAGAAGCAGCGTCTGCTTGATGAGCAGCGCGAACGTGAGAAGAAGCGCATTCAGGATGAGCAGAACCGCATTCGCGAGCAGGAGCTGATGAAGCAGATCGAAGAGTTGAAGAGCGGCGTTAAGGGCATTGATCTCAGTGAGGTTGACCTGAAGGATCTGGATGCTAACCGCCTCCGTGCGATGAAGCTCGCTCAGCTTGAGAAGGAGAAGAATGAACTTAATGACCGCATTCGCACCACTGGCAAGCGTATTGACCATTTGGAGCGTGCTTTCCGTCGTGAAGAGTTGAAGCACATCCCTGCCGACTACGAGGCGCAGAAGAAGCGTGACATGGAGCTCTACGAGGCCATGAAGGCCGAGACCCTCAAGGAGGCCGAGGCCAAGCACAAGGAGGCTGTGGCACTCAAGCACCGTCTCAGCCGTCTGGTACCTCAGTTCAACAGCTTCCGCAAGGATGTGTCTGAGAAGCGTCATGAGGAGTTCGAGAGGCGCCGCAAGGCTGCAGAGAGAGAGTTCGAGGCCAAGAAGAAGCAGCGTATCAAGGAAGTGCAGGAGCGCCGCCGTCGTGAGAAGGCTGAGCACGAGGAAGAGGAGCGTCGCAGGAAGGAGGAAGAGGAGCGCGTTCAGCGCGAGGAGGAAGAGAGAGCTGCCAAGGAAGAGGAGCGCAGGCGTGTTCTGGCCGAGGAGAAGGTCAAGCGTGAAGAGGAGAGAAAGTCAGTTTGCCATTTTGGCTCCCATGCTCTTTACACCATAGTCACTAAGGAATTGCTGCTAACCTTATATGCAGGAAACTCGATGAGATTGCCCTTCGACAGAAGCAACGTGAAGAGGAGGCCGAAGCTCGTCGTGCTGGCCTTGGAGTGCCCACTCGTGCAGAGCCACCAAGTCGTGCAGAGCCACCAAGTCGTGCGTTGCCTGAACGCATCGCTCCCCGCCTTAACCTGGCTCCTCGCACTGGCGGTGCACCTAGCTGGAGAGATCGTCAGGCTGTCAAGGAGGCTGGTGGCGCCTCTGCTGCTCCTGAGCCTGCTGCCAAGGAAGAGCTTGCCCAGCCTGTTCGCCGTAGCGGCTACGTGCCTCCTCATCTCCGCGGTTCTGCTAGCCCCGCTGCTCCTCCCGCTTCGAACGGCGCTGCACCAAGCCGCTACGTTCCTCCTAGTTCCCGCGAGTCCGGTTCCTCCACACCCCCCTCCCGTACGCAAACTCCTGCCTCGACTTCTGAGGAGCCTAAGACCACTGGAAAGTGGGTGCCTCGGTGGAAGCAGCAGCAAGGCCAGTAAATAATTCACGTTTGAAAAGTTTTCTTGGAATGTTGAAAAGGATGTGCTGTGCTACTTTCCTATCTTTCTATCTATCTCTCTCCCTTAAAACCCTCATCTTCGCATCTACGGTATCTTGATATTGTTTCTCTGATGATCGCTGAGATTCCAGGGCCATATCTCGGTCCCTAATTGTTTCTCATGCTCACCAAATGCATTATGTTGTTCCACTAAATGAAGGTTTCTCACTTTCTTGTTTCTCCATATCCAACAAGCTATTTGGATGGATAATGCTGAAGCTAGGAGTTCTCCTTTCTTTCACCGTACATGGTTTTTCCAAATCTCCTTACTCTTTTGTTGAACGTGTCATGGTAATTGGTGGCGTTCTTCCTTCGTATGATGTCTAAATCTATGTTGATTTGGCCCTTCTTTATAGAGATTCTTTTTCATAACTTCCTGGGGATTGTTGTATGTTGAGTAAGCGTAAATAAATGAACTTAGGGTACTAATGGTCTAGTCCGATTGGGTATGTTCCTGAATACGGGCCTAAGGCAACCTTGGGATAGTGGGATAGTGTATGTGTGTGTACATGCTCGTTCGTATCGGACAATTCCTCCCCTACCCCCTCTGTCATGGACTCCAATAGCTCTTGATCCTGGGAAAATAAGATTCTAGTTATGCATGCAGTGTGTCAACCTAAGTTATTCATGGGCATTCTTTGTTATAACTGATTGATCCTTTTAAAAACTCCTTCCTGTACAAAACCAGAGAACTTGCCTGACTCGAAAACAATAGTAAATGGCATAACCGTGTGGACCAAGAATTGATCTCGACCTGCGAAGAGAAAGCAGAAAGAAAGTAAATGAAATAGAAAATCTGGATAATAGATAATGAAGGCGGATCTGCTGAGGATGGTAGGGTGTATGTATGTCTGGCTGGCTGGCTGTCTCATGGCGAATCCGGATATGGATCAGAACAAAGAAGAAAGTGTGTACGATGTGAATGAAGATCTATATACTTGAAAAGGAGAAAAGGAAAAGAAAAAGATAAAATACGGGGTATGTCGCAGCCTTTGCCTCGCAGATCATTCGTATGCAGAGGCGCTGGTTATCGTGAGGAGATTTCCCATCTAGTAAGACGATAGTGGGGTTTTTCTTTTCCCTCGTTGCGGATACAAACTAGCAGGTCGTAAGATGGATGGATCAAGCAGCGGCAGCGGCGGCTTCTGCACCGGCAGCTCCGAAGAGCCTTTCCCTCCACTCCCCGCACACGGCCTCAAACCCGCTGACGACGTCTCCGCACTCACGCCCGGCTTCTCGGTCTCGTAGACGGCGATCCCAATCGCCCTTCTCGATCCACCGGGTGCCCTCCTCACGGCCTTCTTCTTCGCGGCGGAGTTCGGCAACTAGTTCGCGTGCGGACCGGAGCCTTCGGGAGGCAGTGGCTGTCAGCTGACGCGATTCGTAGAGTGTGTCGCTTAAGCTTTGTAAAGAGAGGGTGATTTCGGATGTTTGCGAGACGAGAGATTGGATGGAGAAGAGTGGGTTGAGCGCAGACGAATGCGAGGGTGTTGGGGGTCGTGATGAGTTATGTGACTGGGACGGGAAAGGATAAGGAAGGTTGGGCAAGAGCTCCTCCTCGATGAGAGGAATGAGGGCATCTATGGCATCTGCGGAGAGAAGAGGAAAAGGGGAGAAAAGGAGAGGGTGGGTGAGTGTTTGGAGCGTCCGAGTTTGGTGGGTGAGATGTGAAGTAATGGAAGAGTGTGCGGTAATAAGTCTGCGCAAAGAAACAAGAATCAGTTTGAAAGAAATCTCCTGAAAGCAAACCTGCCTTGCTGATTGGAGATTCATACCTCATTGCATTATTTTCGATCCCACTCTGACCACCGAGATCTCGGAGGGCCTCGACCACGCGAGCAATAACATAATCGTTCTCGCTCCCATTGTTCTCAATTCCCCGCCGAGCTAAGCTCTCGATCTCTGCCATCTGCATCTCTAGACTCGGCGATATATCCGCAGCTTCCTCCAAGTCCGAGTCGTTCCCGTAGTCCGAACCATCGTACTGTGATTCATGTCGGCGATGACGATGGCCACCGTTTCGAGTCTTGGGTTTCGGAGGATGTAGAGAAGCACGCTCGGACGAGTACCC
Organism: Aspergillus leporis; assembly: GCA_009176345.1. Taxonomy (NCBI): domain Eukaryota; kingdom Fungi; phylum Ascomycota; class Eurotiomycetes; order Eurotiales; family Aspergillaceae; genus Aspergillus; species Aspergillus leporis. Next base: position 92,272 of record ML732206.1, on the reverse strand, counting down.
CGACGAAGGCGTCCTGGTTCCCATGTGATAACCATCCTCGGAATCGCTGTGATCTCTGTGTTGTGAATCCGCAGGGATATTTCCAATCTCCTGTCCAGATGCATATCCATAGCCACCCTCCTGCTCCTGCTCCCATGCATCAGCCAGTTCGTCTGCAAGGTTTCCCAATCCGCCACCGCCCATATCCGCGGTGCCTCCAAAGTCCCCCGACATCCTGTGAGATTCGCTCACGCTCTGCGCATGGTGCCGGCGGGCCGGAGAAGATGGAGTAGAGAAGCGAGGAGAATTAGGCGACATGGGAGGACTACGTGAAAAGCCATTTAGGGCATATGTACCAGGAGAAATCGGGTCAAAGTCGATACTGGACTGGCTTTGGTTATGGCGGTGAGACAGCCTCAGGGGAGATGGCGGGATGGACGGCATGATTCACGAAGAATACCCCAGTCGACAATTCAGGAAAAGAAAAAGGAAAAGAAAGTAGAAAGAAGAATGAATGACAGGTTGCACGGGTTTAATATAGAGGGACCGTTCGAGACGCTTAACTGCAGCTGCAAGGGTTGGTTGTCTCGGAACGTGACAAGGGGGGCGGCGCGGAGGGGAAAAGAAAGTCAACGGTATAAATCTACTGTCGATCGCATCACCAGGACACGCTCAAGGAATGAGTCAAGGCACGAAAGAAAGACAAAAATATAGAATTTCAGAGCGAGCAAGATATCTACCGATGTCAATGATGCGAGGAAGGGAAATGAATGGTAAAGACGGCGTGAATTTATTCTTTGAGAAAAGGGAAAATAAAGTAAATACTATGTACTAAGTAGAAAGTCAGAAAATCATCGGCCAGAGCGGCAGTTCCCCCGTGACCGCCGAAGCCCCAATTGGAGTTTTGGTTCTCTTTCCCGCCCCCCAACCCACGGCGGAGCTTCAATTCATTGCTCTTCACTTTTGAGACCCCCTCCATATCCTTAGCAACATTGCGACTGTTATATTCCCATTACACTTTTAAATCACCCGTGAATCCATTCATTCAATCCCACAGAGACATCACCATGAGCTCCATACGACGCATGTCTCCGACGGACTTACTCTCCCTCAACTTGACCAATCTTGACCCATTAACGGAGAACTATGACTTGGGCTTTTACCTCAATTACCTCATGCGGTGGCCTTCCCTCTTCAGCAGCGTTCAAGACCGCCAAGAAGGCATTGTCGGCTACAGTATGTGAAAGAAAATAACCAGTCATCTCTATCATATTTCCCGGCATCTAGATTGAAGAAATCTGGGCCCCACTGCACCTTATGTAAGTCGCATCTGCATGTCGCTAACGTGGCGCCATCAAACTGCAGTCATGGGCAAGACCGAAGAACAACATCCGTCCATGCGTCACTCCGAACACTATACTCCCTGGCATGGCCACATCACCGTGTTGACAGTGGCGCCCGCATGGCGCCGACTCGGTCACGCCAGCCGTCTCACCGAGCGACTGGAGCGCGGTTCCGACATCAACAATGCCTGGTTTGTCGACTTGTACGTCCGAGCAGGAAATAAGATAGCTGTGGATATGTATAAGGGGATGGGGTACGTATCTCTACTTGACTCAGGATTATGTCTCAAGGCTGACGGAAGTAACAGGTACTCTGTATTTCGGCGGGTGGTTAATTATTACAGTGATGATCCGACGGGGATGTCGGAGTCGGGTGAAGATGCATTCGATATGCGGAAACCTTGCAGTCGAGATAAGAATCTACAACATGTGCGGGAGGATGGAGAGCATTTCCTCGTTAACCCGGAGGATGTTTCATAGTGTTCATGGTTGCCTTTCCATGTCTAGGTGGGTTGTACACACCTAAAAAGTTCGAGATATCTTAGCGTTTAGGTGTTTTGGGGTTGGTTCTACCTTTCTTGTGTTATTTCTTTTCTTAGCCCCCCTTGCTGTTAGGCATCGTCAGCTTATATGTATGCGGACTGAAGAAGAGCTCTGTGAGCAGGACATACACGTTTTTAGTGTAACTATGGAAATGTTTTCTGGCCGCTTGATTATTTCTAGCACTATGTGTTCTTCAAAAAGCAAAGACTATTTATTTGACATTAGATTATAGATGTATGCGCACCAGTCGAACTCCAGTATGTGCAGAACCATGTAAACTTTTTTATATCCCAAAACTCCAGCCGTTCGGCATAATGCATTGACTTCACATGTCCAGGTATCGTGTGATCGTTTAGCTCAGTGTAATGTTGAGCTTGGGTTAAGGGTGCTTATTCCCTGTGGTATAGGTTTGGTACGAAGACCATGTTGACTGCACTTATGCTTTGACAGCCAGGTTGAACCCGGTACGAGAGAACCTCAGTGCGGCAAACATTGAGGCAGCCGTGATGAGACAGCAAGCAGTGAACAGCTGCACTCCAAGGTACTTATGCGTGCTATCCAGAATAGCACCGCCAATGGGTGTTCCGATCAACAGGCCGATGGATGTGGTTGAAAAGACCATGCCCAAGCGTGTTCCCAGGTCGCGAATATCTTTGGTCATGCTGGCCATGACGACTGGTGGCAGCGAAACGAAACCACCGGAGGTGAGACCATAGAGGACGGACAAAACGATGATACCAGGAACGCTGTGCACGCCAATCCAGGCAAAGGCGAGAATGGCGGTAGCGGTAGCCGCAGGTGTGAGCATGTTCAAAGGACCAGTATGGTCGGCGATGAAGTTGGGAAGGACTCGTCCAAAAGTGGAGCCCGCGTTTAACATCGAAAGGAGATAGAATCCAAGGTTAGAATCAACAATTCCGGTATCAATGGCGTAGGACTGAACGTAAAATAGGAAATTGTAGAACCCTAAGAAGCCCATGAACAAAGCAATGGAGAACAGAACAAATTGTGGTTCCTTATATGCCGACAGCTGTATCAATTTACGCTTCTCCTTCGGTTGGAAACGCATTCGCATGAGGCAGCAAGAAATAAGGCAGGTTCCGAAACAAAGGAATCCCACTGCACGAGTCGCCCAAGCGAACCCGACCTTCTGTTGTAGTTGATTGAACATAATCGGGTAGACCACGCCACCAATGCTACTTCCCGACGCAGCCAATCCATTGGCCAGACCCCTTTTCTTTCTAAAGTACTGGGGTAGAATAGCGACAGACGGGACGAACAGGCAACCAGCTGATAGACCGATAACGACTCCCTGGGCGAGGATTAGGTGCCAGAATTTGGAGGAGATACTCGTCATCATTAGTCCAAATGGGAGCCCGAAGGTTCCAAAGGTGATAAGACCACGGAAATAGCCTGCATCAAATAAGGGGCCGGTCACCACACCGAACAGCATGAGAAGGAAGGACTGTAATGAACCAATCCAGGCAATGGAGTCTGAGGACATATCAGACAGGAAAGTCCGCTCGTAGTATGTTTGGAATGCGCCCCAGGTGTTAATGACACCCCTAAAGAACAACAGCGATTAGCAACTACTCCTTTGCAACTCGAAATGTATGTAAAGAGCCTCCCACAAGGTACGCATGGTACATACCAAGAATTGAAGAACAGAAAGAAAGAACCAAACACTTGCAACCATGTGTTTAGTCCGGTGTCATAAATCGGCTCTTCGGGCTTCTCTTCAAAAGAAGAGTCCGACGGCTCGGACGTCTGTTCGCTACCATTTTTGAGATTGTTGGCGGCCTGGGGTTCCGCGACAATCTTCTCCTCGACATCAGCATTAATCCCCATCTTGGCTGTGGCCCACTTGCGGTTAGAGGGTCCTTCTGCAAATGCAGGAAACGTACAAAGGCCAAGGACTAAAAGGACGAGAGCGAGAATAGACACGCACACAGACGCTGTGGGCAAGTTAGATGAGATGCTCTCCGACAAGACCCAGATCGCAGGCTGAGGGTTAATATTAACCAGAAACGGGGAAAGAAGGGAAAAGACTACGGTGACCTGAGCCGGAAAAGCGGAGATTTATAGATTGACACCGTGAATTTCTCAGCAACTTGTCTTAGCGGGCCGATAGCAGGCTAAGCTCGCGGACTTGGTAACCAAAGCCGGTGGATCCTCTCGGGGAGATGGTCCACTGTCACGGGCCCCATCCTCCGAGAAAGAGAGAGAGAGAAAACTGAAAATAGCCTAAGATAGAGAAAACTGATGATGATCTATAGGTGGAATTAAACCTACTGGCTAGCGAGGGGATTTCCTGGGTATATAAAATGGTCGACCACTTCATGGTGCATTTTCCTTGATGTATCGACTGCAAAGCTGCCACAAGCAGTTAGAATGCCCAACGCTGAGACAGGCTTCTAGATGCATAAGATCAAGTGCACCATCTGGAGGCCAAGCGATGGTTCACATCATTGGCTCAGGGGAGTGCCATCTTTAGTCAAGGTATCAGACGCCTAGTCGCTTAGTGTGACGAGTTGCCGTCTTATCCAGCGGGGACAAGGGACCATATTATTAATCTAGGTAGCATTCTTCCAGATCCCAAGAGTCTACGCACAGCCCGGAGGATAGAAACACGGGTAGTCATTCCAGTTCCATCAACCGACACTCCCAAAAATGAGGGTTTAAACGAGATTGAAGTCTTTCCGTGAGTCATTCTTGACCCAGTGGAGCTGCGGAGTCTTCCAACCAACTCCGGGTATTGGACGGAGAAGCCCTAAAATTCTCCACGTGGGGATCATGAATAAATGCGACCTTATCGATTGATATCTGCATGTAGACCATGATTGTCCGTCCGGCGACTAGGGACTTCCGTATCTAATATGAGCAGAGATGTAACAAACTCTATGTAACAGAAGATTGTGGAGCAACAATGAAGGATCATCTCTTATCAGATCTTATGCATGATTGCAAACATTTTTATCCGGCGCCGGAGAATCTCTAGACCGAATCGTTCCATCTCTGACCCTAGAGTCTAGCCCCAGCAGACGATAGATTGTCATTGCATGTTCGATCTACTCAAATGCACATAACCTGCTGGCTGCAGAAGATCAGATTACTCGGCCAAGGGAGACGTCGTAGACGCCGAGCAAGTCAGTAGTAGACGGTTTATCGCAACAGTAAAGAAAAGATTTCTATAATGCTTTCTGGAGTCTGACATTGATGCTTTTCAGATACCTTCAACAAATCAAGACGGAGTGATCTATATTAGGAGATACAGAAAGGACTATGAGCCAATAATCCGAGGTAAATGCCCAGCCGGCTTGCCATGGCTCAAAACCACAAGGTTGCTACCTCGAAGGATAAATGCCTTCCACCCGGATAACATGTCTTATTCTGAAGGGGAAAGTGCCCATGGCCATGGGTACATGACTAGTGGTATATTTTGCGAATATAACAATATAGTCGTCATGTATCAGGATTCAGGAGAATATGTGCGAACAAGTCTAGGATTACTTCATAGTTGCATGGCAGGATCCTATTGAAAAGCAATAGCGTCAACATCAAAATATATTTTTCTCTTTATTTAAATAAATTGTACTGCGTTATCGTTTTGAGGTTTTTTGTCCCTTCCCAATGACCCCAGGCTCGCTGGCCATGGTGGTCCGCTTTCCTACTCCCAAACTCCAAACGCTATGCTGCACACAAGGAATGAAAGAGATAACGTACATAATAACGAAAAGAGCCCAATTTCCAATACACAGCCACCCATTCCATCTTTTTTCATCTAAAGGAGTTCTTCGCATGTCCAATCTTCATACCTAAATCGTAGAAATAGTCGTCAGACTTAACTTGACAAAAACCATGGTGGATCGTAGAAACCGCTTACCATCCATCAGGCAGATACCTTCTCACGATCAGAGGAATCTTCTTCTGGTTCAACTCTTTCATGGCAATCTGCAAGGGATCCGTCTCGCCTTCAAGGTCCACAAGCACAGGAGCGTTCATACTGATAACACGTCAGGACAGAGAATCCCAGCACCCAATGACTCTAAGTATATAACCCACCTAATCTGCAAGGCCCTAGTTCCCAGAACACGTGCCCGCTCATACTTGGTCATGTACGGAGTTGTCGTGCGCTGATCGTTTGGCACCTTCCTTTCCCTGACCTGCTCCATCACCTTCCCCGAGTACCCGGCGCTGGGATCGCCCGAGACGACAATACGGTCTCCGTTGACTGCGGGGGTGTACGATTCCTCTCCATATGTTTCGGCGCCTTCCACGTTCTCAATATCCTCGGGGTTCAAAAAGTCCTCGGGCTCATTGTCCTCGTAATCCTGACCGGCATCGAAGTCATAGCTAGAGAAGTGTTAGGCCAGAATACCTAGATCAAAGCATAGCCATCGGCAAGAAAAATTCAGGTTGGCGCATCCTCCTTTTTTTTGTGATAGCTGCAGGTTGCTGTGGAAAAATGGCTTCTTACTTGTCCTCATCACCGTGATCACCGTAGTCAGACATTGTGCCGATTTAAACGCAACCGAAAGGAATACAAATAAAGATCAACTGCCACACAAGCGAATGAAGTACCAACACAGAGTCCCGGGCGATCTGGGGTGAAGCGAATGATGTTGCGACGGAGCCTCCGAGTGAAGAATTCGATATCGCGACTCCAGAAGGCGGCGGAAAAAGTTCCTTTAAAACTAGTCCGGTTTGGGAAGCTATACTCACCGCTTTTGACAGCACTTTCCGGCAAAATTTCAACGATAAGCAATTCCAGATAAATTTTATCCTTGTTTTGGCTGTCACTCTTATAATCAAAAAATCTCCTAAATGAAATAATCCCCCCAGGAGCAATTAACTTGGAGCTTCTCTGAGCTATGGCTCAGAAAAGAAAAGCATCGGAAGGCTTTCCGACCCCCAAGAAGGTCCAGAAACAGTCGGCGCTGGATGATACTGGTAAGGCAACTGCCGGGTCGATAGAACATGCAAAAAACACTAAAGTTTATCAAAATGCTATAGACCCAATATATGAGGAACTCCATTCAGATGCCGACTATGTATCGTCGGATGAGGGGAGTGTAGTAAGCGACAGCCTCCATGAGACCCCCGCAACTCCGATGTCAACGATCTCAGCCAAGTATCCATCGGAGCTGAAGACTCACCGCTGCCCTTTCGACGGATGTACAAAGGCTTTCAATCGCCCCGCGCGACTCCAGGAACACCTTCGCTCGCATAATAACGAGAGACTTTTCAAATGTACACACGATGACTGCGATAAGACCTTTTTGCGGCCTTCGCATTTGCACCATCATATCAAGAGCGCTCACACCGGAGTCCGAGATTATGTATGTGATCGGCCGGGATGTGGAAAAAGCTTTGTAACTGGGTCACGTCTTCGTCGTCATTTGGCTGCTCATGATGGGAGAGACAAGTACCGTTGTACAGAGTATCCGCCTTGCACCGAAACCTTCCGAAAGCATTCAACTCTCCAAAAGCATATCACGACTGTCCACTTAAAGGAAAAGCCGTTCCAGTGCACGCATGTTGATCCAAGTACAGGCCAAAAGTGCTCAATGGCTTTTGACACAGCCGGCCACCTTCGAGCGCACGAGAGTAGACTCCATACAGAGAAGCGATTCAGCTGTACGGAGTGCTCGCAGCGTATGGAAGTGACAGATGCATCCTCAGGCAACCCTTCAGTCGGCCTGCCCGCAGTGACTTTCCCTACCTATGCTCTTCTTCAAGCTCATATTAGGACCGCTCACCCCCCGCAATGCCCTAATTGCTCTGTTACGTGCTCGACAGCCCGTGAACTCCGCCGACATCTTGAGGTCGCACACGGTGACGTGAGTCTTGAGGAACGGAAGGTATTCCCGTGCGTAGTTCCCGGGTGCGATCGAAGCTTCACCAAGAAGGGGAATCTGACGGTTCACATCCGAACGGTACACCAAGGCGAGAAACGGTTCATCTGCGGTGAGACAGATCTATCAAACTCTAAAAAGGTGGAAGGATGGAACGGGGACGGCTGTGGGAAACGATACGGAAGCAAACTCGCTCTAGAAGAACATATTCGCACCTCACATCTTGGATTTCTCAATGCCAAAGCCGAGAGGCGTCAACGTCTCGGTCTGAGCAAAGCACAGCAGAATACCCAAAGTAGGCCAACTGGCCTATCAGCGCTGGCCGCTCTTACGGGCGAGGGCTATGCCGAGGAAACTGGTCGCCAAATTGCATGTTTCTTTGAAGCTTGCGCACATCGCTTTCACCGGGACTACGACCTTTGGGTGCATATGGGCAGCAAGCACGGCTGCGTGGAGGACGAGATCCGCGATATGTTCATGCAGCGAGCATTGCTGGCCGAAGACCCAGAGCCGCTTACTGGTGATATTTTTGGTATATATGGCCTTGAGTTTGACAACGACGACCCTTCCTACGAACCATATATATTGGGTGATGGCCTAGGTACAAATGCAGAGCTGAACCCGAATAATAGCGATACTTTCGCAGGCGTAAATCCGACAGACTTCCCCGGTGACTCGGAATTCGACTCCAAGCTTATGATGCGAAATGTTGATTCAAGAATACCAACTGCTGATGACATGGCGATGATTGACCCTTTGTTGGCGTATAATATGATGGATGCATAGAGCGATTATCTGCAATAATTTCGGGGTTCTATTTATTTATATGGCAACACATAGTGTATGGCTTTGATTTTTTTTTTTTTTCTTTTTTTAATTCTTGCGCTTTTGATACCACAAAAGTACTTTATTAGAATACTACAGCTAATGAAGAATTATGCCACTCTATTACCGCGATCCCTCTCTGTCTTTCCATTGTCCATGAAAATTGCATGGCCAGCTCAAGAAAGATTAGCACTACATAGTTCCGTGCTGCTACAAAAGAGCCTATTTTAGGGGAGCATGATTCTGTTCACCTACAGAGGCCTCTACTTTGTTATGCAATTGCCAATTCTCTGTCTTCAAAATTGAACGGGACTTTCAAATACAGACAAGCCAAGCTAGATGCTGTATCTATTCAAGTAGAATCGACATGTACAATCAAAGACCACAGCTACAGTTCATCAGGTAGGGACATTTATTTCCTGAAGGTATGCATGTTGCTCTACAAGTCATAAGAGATGGTCAGTTACACGATCCAGAGTTTGAGAGTTTGTAACTTGCCTTTTCATCCTTAGGGTGCTGCTTCTCGGCCAAGTGAGCATTTTTCGCTGTCCAAGAACCAGCTAAGCTGCCCTGGATCGTAACAGTCTCTTCGAGTGTACGCATCTCCTTACGAAAGGTGCGACGAGCGGGTGGGGCCTCCGAGAGCTTGAAATTCGTGTCTGGCTCCTTTAAGAAAGATACATTCTCGACAAGGCCAGCGGTCAAACTCTGGTTTGATCGCCACACGTCACCAAAGTAGTCCGGATTATAACGGGACAAGGTCTCATCGCGGTAGGGGAAAGGTGTGGATCGACGTGACTGAACCGCATCTGCCGAGATCCTGATCTGAGTGAGATGTTGCAAGTAAGAAATGTGGGTATCATCAGCGATCTTAGAAGGCTTGTGGATAGTGAAATGCCTGGCGATGTCGCAGAAAAGATGTACAGAAGCCAGCCCTCTCGCCACACTCAGCCACAGCGCTGTTTTGAGTAACAAGTCGAGGGTAACATTGTTGGGATCCTCAGATGGCCAATGAGCTAGATCACCGGGTTCCGCTTCATCGGCAGAGGCATGAGGAATCTCTGGCGATGTCGGTGGCAGCCATCCAGATTCGCGTGCTTTGATTGGGTCTGATCTCGACAGATGGCTTTTGTAGTATTGGTGAAATACGGTAAGCTCGATATCAGTTTCTCCAAACCCGTCCCAGCTTAGAGAAGCCCTACACTCACGGAGTCGAATGTCCTTCATGCTCATCATTGCGACTCGGGCCTGTGAAACGGGGAGGGGGTTGTAAATTGTTTCTAACTAGCTGGTTAGCCCGGTGCCTCGAGCTCAAGTGTGGGTGACAGACAACTTACTGTTCCCGTCGTTTGATTCGATTGCCATTAGAACATCTCGCTTGAACTCCTCAATGACCTTCACAGATGCCTCGAGTTGCTGGCACACCTTGACACAGTGCAACCGTCTAGAATTCACCCAGTAGACCGGAGTAGCATCTTCTCCACGTAATGGCGCCAACAGCTTCCTCAGCATCTCGATCTCGCCACCGAAGAACGTCTCGTCGGTGATACTCGTGTTGTCAGGATGAGTGATTGCCCAACATTGGTAACGCTCACGAAGCCATTTCTCCAAGTTAGACTGGGTCCCTTGCATTCTTCCACAAGTTTCGAGTAGAATGACCAATAGATGTCCATACGAGCCCGGGAAAAGATTGTCCGATAGCAATGGGAGACCGGCCATGACCTCTCTGGGAAAGGAACCGGGATCAAATCCTTTAGTGAACTTGTACATCAGTGCTTCAACTTTCTTGTTTTCAGCCTCGATGATCTCCTTTGCCTTCTCGTCTGCCAGCGCATAACCATGGTCGTCAAAGGGTATGTCGATTGGCGAAGGACACTTTTCTTTTTCGAGGCGCTCTGGAGAAGCAATAGAGAAGATATTGGGCAGTTCCATGTTGTCTGTCCAATACTACTCACGAGTTATGCGCTGCTATGCACAAATAAAAACAAGTCGAAAGGGCAGGAGAATGCATGGAAGATGGCACCAAAATTAGGGAGGCTGAAAGAGTTATGTACAATGCTTGGGAGAATATGGGTAGTGAATCCAGACTGCTATGAGCGGCCTAGAGCAAAACTGATGAAGAAAAGAAGTGAGTAAATGTAGCTAAGGGAGGGATGAAGTTAGGTAAACAAGGAAATCTACAAGGCAGAGGGGAAGGATCTGAAAAGTGAATGGAAGTGAAGAGTTGAGTGAATTCAGTCCGAGGCCGTAGGGTAAGGCAGACTTTTACTCAGGTCAACCATAGGAGAGATGGAACATGCAGTGAATTCAATCATGCACATACTGCGAAGTCCTCACAAAGGCAGATCCGGGCCTGGTAAGGGTTGCTCCCAGTGGCTGAACAAGTCAATCAACAAAACAACCCATAGTACCCGCGTTCCTGGCATCGTGACAAATGGCAGAAAGTGAGTCCTCTTCAACAGATGTCTGTCATAAAAGTCACTGGTAAATACCAGTAGGGATGAGTGAAGGATTGTAGTACCATTGGGTTATTTGATCTGAATGTTTATGACCACAAGCAAGCGACTTGTTTTTTTGCCTCGATGATGTAGAGAGAGAGGCATTTCATCTGATGACATCTTCAAGATCAAGCCGTTAAACCACGATACCATGTATTGTATATCTGTAACCGGATGTCATAGAGCCTCGTGCTCAGCTTTATAAGTAACGAAGCATGGCAAAGCCAGGTATAAAGGTAGTTTATCTCTTCTACTGGTGCTATATAGATCAGAATTTCTAGATCAGAGGAGGACGTGTGACAAAACGTTTTCCAAAGCAGTAACGTACTCGATGTTGTTTTAATATCAGCTAATTGTTTGCTTTTTGCAATGATAGCCAGCCCATTTCGACACTTGCCTGTCGAGGAAACTATTCTACGCTCATGATTCCACTCCCTGTACCAGAAGCTTGTCGCTTGTGGAAGCTGCTGCGTCTGGCCGCCGATGGGCAGCATGTCAATAAATATACAACACACAGGAGGCTCAGCAATGTCATCAGATAGCCTTAAGAACAGGGGATTTACATGGAGTGGGCTATATCAGCACAGTCTGAAGTAGACTGACGTAAACGGGATACTGGATAAGCACTGTGTATCATATTCCGGACTCATCTGGGGGTTTAGCAATTGGGCCTTACAATATGAGATAGTCAATCTGAGTGGGTCTGGTGTGAAGGATGTGTAACACGCACGTATTTCTAAATAGAGACCCTGTTTAGGAACACGTGGATTTGGGGCCACTTTATGGCTGTCAATTCTACTTGGGACTTCGGAGTACAGAGTATGCACATAAGGCTGCTTCTTTGCATCCTGCGGCACTTGGGCTTCTCCCTAGATTTCGATTTAATGTCGTCAATGCGGAGTAAAACTGGGGGGCAGGTAGACGTTATCATGGATTAAATTAAAATACCTCGCATATCTGATCGCCATTGGAACTACCGAGTGAGCTACTAGAAATCCCTGTATTAACCTGGGCCATAAATGAACTGTTTATGGAGTAAGGAATACTCCGTAGGGTTCTGTGTTATCCAATTGGCTTCGACTTGTGGTAGATAACTTAAAATGGATCTATATCTCACCTATAGCATTGTCTACATACCATACCTAAAGCCTTAATATTTTAGGGAGGCTGGGGCGGGGTACCATGACTAGCACAACCCTAAGAAATGATACTCCGCAGTGACAGTCAAAAAAATTGAAGATACTGTCGTGTCCTGATGACACAAGCATGCGTCCTGCAAGTATGGGAACAAAGAAGGAAACGTGAAAGGAATAGAGAGTTGAGAATAAGAAAAAAGGATCGTCAACCAGGGTCGTAAGATCCAGCTCCTCCACTTGCTGAGGTCATATCTGCATCGAGACAAACCTTTTGAGCAACGATCGCTGGCCGGAGTGCGCGTCAAGGCCTCTCGGCCAACCCGGTCGGTCCGCAGATTTAACTTAACGGTAACAAATACCCAGACCGGTGGGCCTCAGACTTCATGTCGTCGTTGCAAGTTGCCACGCTGCAAAAAGTCAGTGAGTGTATTCTAAGCTGTCCCCATACATACATACGAGATTACAGATGGTAATTGAACGGTTGGAATGAGCTAGTCTATGTGTTTGCTTGAACGAATCCACTATAATTGAAATTACTTATATTAATTAGCGTAATAATTAAAGAAAAATAACAATTGATTTCTAAGATATCTTCCGGCCATATGAGTTTGTCTAGGACAAGTCAGATAGTTTACCTTGTCAAACTGTATTTCCAATGTTCAAGCAAGATTAACTTCCATGGAATGCAGCCAGGTACCTTATTTAGATCCAGGTTGTTATGTGCCACACATGTTTTCCTGACTCTTCCCTGCGGTAAAGAGATTAGTCGCCACTCGGGGTAAAGGGGGAAAAGGAGAAAATAAAAGGGGTCAAATACAATAGCCCTCGCATACTCTAATAACAATACCTACTTAATATAAATAGCACTGCATAGTGTCAAGTTAGCTTAAAAAAATATAATCCCACATTCTCCGAAGCACCTGACACTGTGGCACGGTAGGGGTGTGGCAGTGCGGGAGTACCTCTGTACTGTACTACTGTACACATACTACTACATTCATCTATCCGCGGATTCAATGATACATGCCCTTACCGAGTACGACCAATAAATACATGTGGATGGCCAGCATTGTCAGTTCCAACTAACTAGCTAGTACTAGTTTAGGTGGTCAAATCGAGCTTGGTCCGCCAAGCCTACGTTGTCTCTCCTCCTCGCCTATGGAAGGGCAAGAACCGAATGGGGTGGTGGTAAGGCAAAGAACAGACGGAACAGGCGCCAGTACCTGTACGAAGTGTAGTCATGTAAGACATGCAGGTCTTGAGTTACTATATTTGGACACCAAAAAGAATTTTGCAGTATTCCGTACAATCGATTTGGCTTTCATAGGTCCGGGCTTTTGGCGACAAAACCCCGGGGTGTTGGCATTGTGTATGTACCGACCTCGGGAGTAGTAGATAGGTACCGTACACTTTATGTATCATTGGGCTAAGGCTTACCAGAAATAGAGAGATAAGTCATAAAGTATCATTGCCCTCATAGGTAGATGCGAATGAGCGGAAATATTTTTTTTGGTCGTCATGTGTCGTCTTAGAGAAATGTTCGTCAAACAATGCTGGCCTGAAGATAAAGGGAAAAAAAAAAAAGAAAGAAAAAGAAAAAAGAAATAAAGATATGGAAGGAAATGAAAGGATAGAGGGCTCCTATAAATCGGACGCAGTTTCAGTGTTCTCTGATCCATGGCGATCTGTCTGATCAATTTGGGGAAGACCTGCAGAGATAATGATAACTTTAGTACTAACTCTACGTGTTTTTTTGAGGGAGAAAGAGATAAAATAAAATAAAATGCAAAAGTCAAAAATTAAAAAAAGCCACACATGCGATGACGCCAGCCATTCCTTCAGACCTAATACTATTAAAATAAAAATGTCTGGCGGCGGGGACTGAGCCTAGAACCACTCCGGTACGGTAATATCGATGTATTGGCAGTGGTACATTCATGCAGTCTGCCACTGGATGCATGGTAACTTCAATTCTTGTACATACGTTACCTATTGCCTCCGTCGTCTTCTTTTTTTTTTTTTTTCTTTTTTCCCTGCTGTTGGAAATCCTGACATCCTCAAACTGATCATTATCCTGAACCTCTGTCAGAATTCCTCTCCATTGACGTAAATCATGAATGAAGTATGACCGGTCGATCATTGACTCGCTGATCAAACCAAAGAAAACCAAAGGGTAGACCCATTGGTAATTGTGTTACACGCTCACCTCCAGACCCACGTTCTGGTTTTGGGTCAGTTTGTAGGAGAAAGGTATCATCAGTGACCTCTTCCTATTCTCTCTCTCTCCCCTCTCTATTCTCCTGGTGTTTCTTTTCATTCGTCCTCTTCCCTCGCTTCTTTCATTTTTCTGTCTTTCGCTCTCTTCCTTTTTGGCTTTTCTCTCTACTTACAACTCCTCTTCCATTCTTGTCCTCTTTCTCTCTACCCGCTTATATCCGCCTACCACAGCAGACTGAGACATTCCCAGTGTGTTCAAGTGACTACCGAATTGAAGTCAGGCGCTTGCAGTCCGTCACCTTACGCTCCTCGTCCGTCACGTTTCCCTATCTATTTGAACGTTGTTCATTGTGATTCGCTCGTCTCGAAGATACCAAGGACAAACTCCATGGAGACTGTCTCTCATACCTAATTCGCAAATAGTGTCGGCGGGTCCTGATATTTGAACGTTATCTCTGCGGAAGATCCGGGTTCAGTGTACAATTTTGTTCACCATACTAGCCTCTTTCTCTCTCATTTGATCGTCAGACCTCTAGGTGACTCGTTCAGATTCGTCATCTAAACACGTTACTGGTCCTCGGTGCGCCAAGCCTGGTACCTGGGCGACGTCGAAACTGGTTCTCTCTACCTTCACTTTCCCTCAAATCATACGTTAATAGAGGGTACCATGGTTCGCTCGCGTGGTGAGTAAATGCCCCCTCTCCCAGTTATGTGAATTTTGATGGTTGACGTTCCTTGCGTCGTTATCAGTGCTATCTTTCATATCGGCGTTTGGGGGCCCGTCCCGCAAGGATCGTCCTGAACAACGTCATCGGGCATCTTCGGCTTCAGTCGCATTAAATAAGCCTCCATCAAGAGTGGATACACCGTCTACAGATACACCCTCTCCACAGGATACCTCACCAACGGGGCAGTCGTCGACGAACGAGCGCCGAATATCGCGACCTGGGTCAACACTCTTCTCACATGATCCTCCGTTCATTGAAATTTCCCAAGATACTCCTCCGGAACTCCAACCGATCTTCAGTTTCCTCAACAGCCATGCGAACAAGCTATATCATGAAGGATATTTTCTGAAATTGAATGATTTAGACAACCGTGAGTTTCCGCGGCGTGCGCAGGATTGAATATGAGACTAATACGTGGTATACAGATGGCCGACCCTGTCCCGATCGACAGTGGATAGAATGTTATGCACAACTTGTTGGGACCGCTCTTTCACTATGGGATGCCGCTGCGCTGGACGCAGCAGTTGGAGAAGAAGTCTCCCCGACATTCATTAACTTGGCGGATGCGTCCATCAAAGTGGTGAGTTCTACAGATGTCTGGGACACACCCCAGGGCCTTGCTTTTACTGACCGTGCGGCAATATAGATCGAAACGCTACCTACACGGAATCCAGGGACACCAACGGTGAAAAATGTTCTGAGTATCTGCTCAGCAGGGCAAAATCGATATCTCTTGCATTTCAATTCCTTTCACTCCCTGATACAATGGACTTCGGCGATTCGCTTGTCGTTGTTTGAACATACGTCGCTATACGAGGCATATACTGGTGCGATGATTGCGGGAAAGGGGAAAAGCATCAACAATATCCGGACTATACTAGAACGCAATCGCTTCAAGCATGAGGATTGGGCTCGTGTAAGATTCGGGGCAGGAACGCCCTGGAGGCGGTGCTGGTTCGTTATCACTCCACCCAATGAAAAAGAACTCCAGAAAGCGCAGAAGTCGCTGAAGAAAAAATCGGCATATGACCGAGCACCGAGACTGGTCACAGGAGACATCAAGTTCTATGAGACGAAGAAAACAAAGAAGGCGAAGCCGATCGCAACCATAACCGACGCTTACAGTGCTTATGCTATTTATCCCCAGTCCAAAGAGCTGATTGAGCAGTCAACCCTAGTTAAGATTGAGGGCAATGTCACAATCCACTCACAGCCACAATCAGCTTCGGAAGGATTTGTCTTCATCATGCCGGAAACGCATCCAGCTGTATCTGGTTTTGAAACGATGATCCGGTTCTTGGTGCCCTCTTTCGACACTTTCAACCTCTACGGTCGCCCAACCCGTCTGATTGCCGCCACAAATCACATAAAAAGCATCATGTTTGCTTTCCCGAAACAGCGACGTTACGGCTATCTAGATATCTTGGACATCGCTAATCTGATGCAAACTCCAGGCAGTCAGAACTGGAGTGAAGCGGAATGGAGGAAACAGCTAAAGGAAGCGACGGCACGTCGCATGGCAGCTGCTGGCAGCAGAACGAGCAGTATCTCAAGCAAACCACGTTTCCGGGCGAGCCTACCAAGTCGTCACAGCAATATGCACGCTGGACTAAGGCGCAATGAAACTTTCCCCGAGAGTGAACCAGTGTACAATCAGTCGACCGATGCGATTGTTCAAGAGGAACCTAACGATGCAAATTTTTCGCCAACCTATCATACCCGCGGCGCCTCAGACACTGCTGGTTTCTTGACTATCAAAAAGCCGACACGGGCATCTCTAGTTGAAAGTTCTCCATCATCCTCCGCGCGCGACTTAGTGCAAGCCGGAAACGAGCGTCCTAGCACCAATGAGTTCAACGACCAGAGCAGCTCTGATAGTGACTGGAGACAGCGTTCAGATCCCCAGCCCATCCCTGAGGCTGAGGCTATCGGAGAGCACTTCCGGTCGCCTTCTCCTCCTTCACCAGTCACGAACCCCCCGGCCTTCGCCCATGGACCTGGGGAAATGCCTCCAGCACGGCCGCATCCCTCGCCAGATCTGAGGAAGGCTAACAATAGAATGTCCAACGCGACTCTTGCACAACTCGCCGCTGCTTCAGGAAATGCGAATTTACTTGGAGCCATGTCGTTCGAAGGCCAGGAGGTGAAAGAAACTGATAGCCAAAACCCTCGAACTCTGACTCCTAATGGTTCCTACAACACTGGTTTTGAAATTCCTAGCGTCCCTTCTTTATTGTCGGACTCGAGTGACAAGAAACCCAGCCCACAGGAGCAGGGTCCACCTACACCCGAACATCGGACCGGCATATTTGGCCCTCCCTTAGGAAAGCCAAATAACCTCCACGTTGATACAGCAAGGTCTGTGAGGAGAAAGCCATTGCCTGGTCAACAAAACAAAGATTCTGCCGTATCAAGCCCTGTTGAACCTAGCTTCGATGACCTCCGCCACACTGTTGATGAAGAGGCCCTGAATCGTGTTAGCTCTTATCAACCGTCATTTACTTCTCCCAACAAGGAGCGTCAACTGGAGG
This sequence comes from Aspergillus leporis, assembly GCA_009176345.1. NCBI lineage: Eukaryota > Fungi > Ascomycota > Eurotiomycetes > Eurotiales > Aspergillaceae > Aspergillus > Aspergillus leporis. The sequence goes on along the minus strand of ML732206.1, from coordinate 74,617 downwards.
ACGAAAGCGTCTATGACGACGAATCCACGACGTCCCCAGACTATGCCAGTACGCATGGATCCGTGTACAGCAAAAACTCTACCAAATCGATTCCCAGGCCGAGAATGGGTGTCATGAAGACGGTTGGAACAGAACCCAGAAAAGACCTAGTCATTGGTGATGCTCATTACACAATGGACGAGCCATCGCAAAAACCCAATTCGGACATTCCCACTGTGGACTTCGGCCCAACAATGACTCTCATGCCGACTACCGCGCGCCCGACCACTTCGGATACTTTGAGAAAGATCAGCGGCCATCACAGGACTGACTCGGATTCAACAGAAAAACAACGGCACCCTCAACAGATGGACCGCGGCCATTCACGGTCACCGAGCCAAGATGAATTCAGGCGAAGTGTGTTATGGCAGCCCGGTATGGCCGCTGCGCGTCCAGTCACACCTGGTCTTACCCCGGAGCAATTCGTGCAACAGCGTGCGGCTGCGGCTCCCAGCCCACCACTCCATGCACATCACCGGACTCCTTCTACAACTCCAACACCGCCACCGGCACGGCCTGTATCCGGAGATTGGATGGCTCACAATCGATCTCACTCGCAAATGAGCATCGGTAGAGATAGCCAAACGCGGCCCCGTTCTCGCGGTGCCAACAGCATAATCAATTATAATGAGCTTTCGTCTCACCTTTCTGCTCGAGAACAGGAGCATGTCGCTCGAATGACGGGTTCTTCGTTCTTCAATCTCAGCAGTGGAAACCAAAAGCAGCAACAACCGGTTAACCCCATGGGCTTAGTGGGTGCGATTGATGCGCGGGAGCGTGAGAAAAAGAGTATCATAGAAGGAATGTCAAACCACATGGTGCAGCACGCTATCGCCCAGCGCCAACAGCAGTGGCAGCAGCATCCAATGCCTCCGTCCACGCCAAGCAACTCATACGGGTTGCAAGGTGGCGCTCATAACAGTGTCTACAATATGCCGGCGGCAAGCCACACTTGGGATGCCCTCAATCAACCGTACCGACCTGAAGAACCCCGACGCCAATCTTGGTATGGGCAACTCCAAACCCAACAGCCTCAGACGCCTCAGGCTTATCCACAGAACCAATACTTCAGCCAGCATCCTGGCCACGTTACCAATGCTAACACAACACATTATTGATTCCCTCTCTTTAATCTCTTCACTCTACTTCTCTCATTCATATTACCACATTTTGACACCATTCCCTTTGTACTTTTTGATCAAACTCATGAGCTTTCGCTAATTTTTTTTTTTCTTTCTTTTTCATATTTCTTTTCCATGTTACCCCTTTGAGTTTTGCTCCTTTGTTTTCTTATGATGCATCCTAGAGCTAGACTTTCAGACTTCCCTCCTACTCGGAAAGAGTCGCTGTTTGTTCCTTGGTCGGTCTTCTACAGCAATCGCATGGCGCATCGAATGGAGTTGTGAGGATGGGTCTGGCGGTTGGGTTATTGCTTCGTTTCCAATCATTTATTGCTTGTCGAATTTAGCGATTCTGTCCTGGGATGGAAGATTTGCCTATTGCTAAAACTATTTACCTTTTCTACTAGTGATTTTTATTTTGCCATCTGCATGCATGTAAATATAGGCGTGTATTGCTTGTTTAGCGTTCAGAATGCAGAAATAGACGATGCTTCTCTACCGAATGAACCCTCCGTAGTAAGTCACTCCTATGCTCCTTATTATATACTACACATAAACATACTAGACCGAGTGCAACAAGACCACGTCGGGAATGTATTTAGATAGGACAGCCAAGACCATGGTATAACCCCTAAATAACAACCCCTTCGAACCAAAAAAACTGCCTTACCCCCATCCCCTATTATCCAAGCTAGTATGCCCCCCAGCATAACTAGACCATTGCATCCAGGATCCGCCGACCCTCTGAAAAGTTCACCGTAGCATGACAGTCCATGATGTGTCAATTAATTCCGAGTGAATGCACACGATATGGAGTCAGATCAAGCACCTCAAGATTTAAAAATATAGGAATATATAGAACGTTAAGAACCCTATGACATCAAAAGCTCCCTGAAGTGTCTTCATTTTCAGGGAATCGCCGGGGGAAGATGCAATACCGGACAACATCCTCACTGACATTAATGACTGTTCCCAGCAAAAGGATTCAATTTTAATAACAGGACCAGTGTACAACTTCCTCGCTCTGACGAAGTAATAGAGAAGACTAATCATAATGTTCCCCACTGTTCCGACCACGCTATAGTTCATGGTCTGCGTATTGGCATCGCTAATCGGAGGCCAGAAGCCAAAAAACGTGGCGATAGCCATATAAGCCAACGTAAAGATATTAACCACAATGCCCCATATCCCAGGAAGATGTAATGGGGCCCCACACAAGCTTAGCCCCTGCTGTATTGATCATCGTCTGCTCACCTGACACAGCATGACCAACTCCGCAGGTACAACGGCGGTAGAGCAGAAGCCCTGCTGCAACCATGTACGACAGATAAAGGCCGGAAATAGACATAGACACCAAGCTGTTAAATGCCACGTCTGATCCAATGTTGATCAGATTCAGGAGACACCCAATGGTTGCCATGAGAATGACGGTGTATGAGGGAATGGCTGTACGTTTTGTCACCTAGTAGAATGATTTAGTCTTGGGTAGAGTTGAACAGGCCAGGTCATGGGTACTTGTTAATGTGGACATACCTTACTTCAAATGCGCCAGTCGTGAATGCCTCGATCCCGTGAGAATGACCAGAATTGGCGTGATGCTGATGGCAATGTGCCATCTGTGTTGCAGCTGCCCATGGCTTGGACGATTGCTCCTGCGGTAGCGGTCCCGGCCACGGATCCTGTTGCCTGGAGGAATATCGAGAGGAAAGGGACGCCTGTCGGGGATTCGATGAGAGGTTTGAATATCACCAAGGCAGAAGTACAAGGCTATCATCATTGCAAAACCCATAGATCCGTTGATCAAGACCGTGAGTATTCAGGGACAAGGGCACGGCGGTGGTTGCATTATTCATTTCTTCGACCACCTGAGCTTAACATGTTTAATTACCATTCTGTTGCCATTTTTCTGAATAGTAGACGTGTGAGCCCACATGTACCGCGGCATCACCGCCAGCAAAAGCAAAAGCGGGACCTGTTAGACCAATAAAGACCGACAGTGCCTGTGTAGGCCATTGGCCCTGGTTAATAAAGTCGGTAAACACCTCTGCTGCCGGTTTATGATCCGCATATATACCAAGGGAGTCAAACTGGCAAAGAACCCAAGGATATGAAAGATGAGAATAGTGCTCTCGAAACGGGGTAGAAACTTGTCGCCGACAAGGTTAAGAAGGGCGGAAAGGGCTGAGAGGGACCAGGCTAATAGAGTCGTCCGCCACCGGTGAGGTTTATAATCTGGCTGGGTAAAAACCATCAGGCTTCGATCATATTCCCGTTCAGGTACATTGCGGATGCGTATGTGGCTTGCCACTCGATCACTGTAAGCCAGCCTATCTCTGACTGTAAGAAAGCTCTCGTAATCATCTCTTTGCATAAGATAACCTACCTGTGCTATAGCTAAGGAGCTTCATGCAAGATGGAGGCGCCAGCATCGAGCACCAATGGTATTGTCCGCCAGATGTGGGAGCCCTATGGCCCTTTCATTAGCCTTATCCAAGCGCAGGATGCCTTCCCATGGTATAGTACATTGATGCAAGCTCTGAAATAACAAGAAAGGTCGCCGTAAGGCCAGCCCAGACGAAGAGATAGCCATATATAGACCTAGCAGGGCCGCCACTGAGCATTTATCAGTACGTATCGCGGTCGCTCGAGTTGTTGTGTGGGATGTACTTTTGAAATGATTGCTTAAATAATCTGTTGGTAGTATTATATCTTAGCCAAACAATTACTCCTAAGGATACCGTAAGAAAGAGTAGTGACCTACAGGAGATATCCCTCCCAGGTGACCAGAATAGTGCAGCTAAAGCCCACCATGGACATCAAACCGAAGTTTTTCTTCAAAACCGGGGGCTTTCCCATGCGGGTCAGATATGTTTCGTCCTTGTTTTGATAGGCAGGTTGTCCCTCAACCTCGCGCAACTTTGGAGGTACCATTTGCTTGAGCCCGTAGGTGGACATGTTGAAGTACTCGACTGCGGAATTATCTTAGGATGTCGAGTTTTGAGGTTGAAGTGTGCGAATAGAGAAAGCGTATGTGAACACTAAGCACTAGAACTTGAGATGAAAAGAAAAGTATTAGTGGATTAAGGACGAGAGGCACCTAGAACAAGGTTTACCAACGGGCAGCCTGCATCAGACAATAACCAGACCATAGTAACATAAGCGCCATGACCCTTATTGCACAGCCAGAACCGAGTCAACAAATCCACTCTACTAATTTTCGGCCCAGTCATCCGCGAATGAAACCGCAATGATCCCAAATTTATGAGCAGGCGCCATTCCCACGGGCTAGGAGGATCTACATCAGTTTCCGACAGGCTGAGAGATATATTGGCGTTGCAACCAACCCATGCCATGTCCTTACTTCTTTAGCGGTTCGGCCGAACAGGGAATAAACGGATTAGTTTAGTACTATAAGATTGATAACGTAGTGACTGTAAAGGGCAATGAAGCGTCCTTAGGCAAAGAAAAACAAAAAGGAAGAGAATAAGAGGGAGAGACAGAGAGGGAGAGGGAGGAAAATCCCAAAGTCCATAAAATTACCGAAAAGGAAAGGGGGACATTGGGTGAACCACCTATTGAACATATCTGGCCAACAGGGCCTGCACCATATATTGCTGAATTGTTGCATAAGCAAAGAAAATTATCACTGCAGAGATACTTGCGAGGAGTTTCTTGCAGTCTCGGTCACTATATATGTACGGACTTCCTGGATCATATAGACCTGGCTAGAATGAAATCCACATCCTAGTCCTGTTCGGCTGTTAATTCGGTGAGGGATAGTTGTCTGATAAGAGCCCTTACAAGGAGGAATGGTATTTAAATTATAGAGCTGACTAGAACATCCCTGCTAGCTATGCGCGGGTTTTTACTCCTTGAAGTTAAATTAGAAGGCCAGGTATAGATATGCTTACCAGGTACGATGCCCTAAAATAATAGCCAGGGCCACCTTTCGTGTTAAGCACATCTAAAGCTGTGTAAAAATAAAGATACCATAAACTGTATCCGATACAATGTTGACCACACATAAAATATCCCATCAGGTCCCCAGTTGGAAGTATTGACTATAAAATAACCCCGTGCTTAGGGTGGTTCATATTGGAAGGCAGAGATAGTTGAGTATACTAGTCTATATTTATCTACTCTGTACAAGGTGATAGAAATCTCTAGACTAGTAATACTAACACGACCAAGATTGATTAATTATACTTTGAAAATATATATAGAGAGAGAAAATAGTTGTGAAAAAGTATGTAACTATGATCATAAGATAAAGAGAGTGGTCGCAGCATACTTTAATTAGAAGGAAATAATAAGCGGTTAATTAGGAGAGATGGCATGCATAGCTGATAGATAACACATAGGAGCTGGCCTTCGTAACACCTGAACAAACTAAATGCGTGTCTCCAAGCATGCTACTGACGAGCATAACGATTCCTAATACTTAATATAGGTATAAGAACGATGGAAGAAAGTGGTCTAGTTGACCTTCCTAGGTCCTGGGGATTGCTAACTATAGAAGATTTCAGGTTTCCTGGTCAAAATTGACAGATATGCATATGAGGCATGTCAGGAGCACCGAAAGACTTCAAATTTAAAGATGCCAAACACCAAACCATTGCTGCTAAGTATATCACAAAATCTGCACATGCACCCAAACGCCTTGACTACCAAATCACCCCCGCCTGTTCTCAAGCTTTCTGCTTCTTCTAAGCATCAATGGTCTTATAAAAATGCGGATCAAGCCCCCTGTCTCTTACCTTGGCTCTTTCCTCGTCTTTCTTTCTGCTTTTCTTTTCCCCTGCGTTTTCCGGTCGATTGTTCGCTGTGTGTGGGTATCCACATCTCAGTTAGAATGGAGCTTTTTGACCCTCATAGCACCCTCATACAAGCCACGATCTAAGGCAGCCGCCACAGTGAGAGTACCGCCAATGATAGCGCAGACACCAGTCAAGAATCCAGTGAAAGTCTTAGGCTGTGCCTCCTTGTTGATCACTTTCATGGGCGAGATATCGTAGTTGAAGAAAACGCCGGGGATACCATTTGCAGCATGCAGACGTTCCTTGTGGCCTTCGTCGGCGGCGTTTCCGCCCCTCAGAGACCGCTTGTGGGAGGTCACCGAGTACTGGTGAGTCTCGATACTGCTCTGAGCACCGTAAGCGATTCCGTGGTGGCCGAGTGGAGAATCCTCATATGCGCTGTGGACGGCAGAGGAAAACAACGGATCCCAACCAAGCGGCAGGTAGGAAGTCGAGACGACCTTGACAAAGTACATATAATTATACGCGGGATCGGTGGTCTCCTGCTGGGTGTTGTCGAGCGGATTGGTATGGTGGTGGTCCGTCCACTGCCAGCGATCCGACAGTTCATCTGGAAGCTGAGGACCGAAGCGAAGCTGGTGGATAATATGGGTCATGGTATGTTTCTCAGCGTCGGGGAGGTCGCCCTCGAAGTAGTTCTCAAGATCATGCACGTGGACGTTTCCACTTGTGAAGCTCCGGCCAGGAGCAATATGGAAGTTTCCGACCACCTTGTTCACACGGAGGACACCTTCAAGTCGGCAACCCTCTCGACGTTGCGCTTCAAGACGTTGCGCATAGCCCTCACGTTCGCACTGTTCAATATTTTCACCCTTTCCGAAAGCCCACTGTTGCTTTGCATAGGCCTCTCGGACTTCCTCACAAGTGTTACAGCACCGCTTTTCACCGGTAGGTACAGGGATTCCGCCGCACTCGCCGCAGTAATTGGGGTCGAGATGTTTCGCTGCTTCTTGCTCCGAGTGACTGCACACAATATTTATGAGCGAGGCGAATAATCTTATACTGAACTTTATGATAGGGGAAAGTCAACTTACAGTTCAAGGGCTTTGATGTCAAGAACACGGCCGCCCTCCGCAGGCGAGCTCAAGCGCACTTTGTTTATACCATGCGCCACACCGGTCTGTTGTTCGCCAGAGACATCCATCACATCGAGAGTAAGGAGTTCACATGGAAGTCGCGGGAAAGTCATGTTCAAATGAATCTCCATTTTCTCTCCTGCATAGCATACTCAGTCAACCCCCAATCCCAGACATTACGGTTTTATGATTCGCTCTTACCTCTCGATTTATCGACCACTAACTCAGGCAAAACCACTACCCGTCTGTAATCTATCCATTCTCCCCAGACAAGCCACAAAACAACCAGCAACGAAGCTATGGTGATGATTCCGCCGGAGGTGGTACGGATGCGAGCATCCTCGACCGTTTTGGCGAAAGCATCAAGCCTTGTGAATCGCGATTTCGGAGGCATCTCTTTGATCGCTCAGCGACCATACGGGGGAAGAGGATAGCCGTAAAGAAGAGTAAGGATTATCCTTCAAGTCAATTGAAGGGGAGGTTAGCGCCCGCAGGAACAATGTCTAGAAGAACATATTAGAACTGTACGTAAACCGTGGTAAAGGTGGTCCGAGCCAATTGAATCCAGAAGAAAACAGAGACAGGGTTCTTCAATGAGAAAATGAGCACTTACCTGCAAACTGATTCGGTTGTAGAGCCAAGGAAGCCGCCGGCAGCAAGCAGTGCGTCTTGGGCTTCTCTTGCGGTTCCTAACTTTTTGGCAAAGCTGTCCTGATGAACGATAGATTGCATGCATGTAATACGAAACTACGCTAAACAAAGGTGAATCAATGATCAATGGTCACGGGTAGCATAATTACTCCACTCGATTGGCAACGTCGGTATCGTGTATTACCGATTGCGCCAAAGGACAGAACGCAGGCTCTGATTGGTGAAAACAGTCCCCCACTCCATGGGTGCCTGGCCCATGATCACGTGGATGTGCAGGCATTCACCTCCTTGCGCTCACGTGATTCAGCTGCCTGCGGGAATTGACTGGATTCACGTCACTTTTCCGCTTCATGACTTCTTCGTTTTTATTCATGACCTCACCTGCGAGGTTTGGCTTTGTCCCGTTCTATTTTATTCACCTCTATTGGTTTCTACTACAAACACAACTCAAGGACACTCCACCCTTTTGACCTTTTATCATCTCCTCTATTGCATGCCGACTATATTAATCTGAATATTGAGGCGCGCAGCGCTTTCTCTGCCTCAGAAAAATTTTACACCAACTACAACGTCACCCTCGATTCCTACCACATCCCTTCTATTCCCGACACAGTCTCACCGCTGCGATCAATATGAAGGGTGGGAAGGCTCCTCAAGGCCGCTTGGGTGCTTCGGATCGCGGGGGTATTCGCAAGAGGGGTGCAGCGAAACGGGTCGATCGAGATGGTGATCTGGCTATGGACGCAGGCTCTGCCCAATGCCGTGGAAAGAGAGCGCGCGGGGATTCTAGCCGTGCCGGAACTGCTGGACCACGGGCACAAACGCGCGACAGGGCACTCAACGCCATCCAGAAGGCAATAGCCAGCAACACAGACTCTCAGGCCAATATCCGACAAGGTGGCCGGGGCAGTAATCTGGAACAAGTCAGCGTCCGCGGTTGGAAACAGAGCAAGGCGGCGTCTAACCGCGACGGGGGTCTTGAAAGTCTGATCACTTTCCTCGAAAAGAAACTCAACACTCACGACTCGAAAGCTGGCTCGCGCGCAAGGATTACAAAGGTATGTGCAACATTAGATATGGCGGTCACCGGCATGAATTCGCAACTTCGTCCTCTCGGTGTGTTCTCGTTTTCAGGAATGGTACCACAGAACGACGATCGCCATTTACCCAGACTGTTTTTGGCGTCTGTTCCTTTGGATGACTGCGGTTTCGAGGTCTCTTACGCCTTACTAACGTTCATTAGTCGCGGGTTTCAGGCGGCGCTCTCATAGTATCTATCCGACCGGAGTTGATGGAAAGGATGCTTCAAATGGATGGGTTCAGTTTTGCAGGTGCACCTCTTGCGATTCAGAAATATGATCCGTCTGTGAACGCACTGGATCAGCCGATGCTGTCCGAGCTGTCGCAAAATGGTGGTACCCTCTCGACTGCCGATACAAAATCCAAGATGACGGCGATCCTAAGCAAGCGCTATTATCAAGCGCAGAAATTGCTCGACCTTTCCAAGCTTGGTAGCGACCCTGACCTGTTGGCGATGGGGATATTCAACACCACATCCACTGAATCCAAGTTCTTCCCCGCACTGATGAAAGTATGGGAGATGAATTTCGACAACGCCACGGCACGACGAGAAGCAGTAGAGAGCGTCAGCCTTGCGGACAATCAACTCGCGAACATCACGGTCGTCACTACCCTAGCTCAAACTTTACCAGATCTAAAAAACCTTGACTTGTCCAACAACAATTTCAGAGACTCCCAATCCTTAATAGGATGGCGATGGAAATTTCGAAACTTGGAGTTCCTCGATCTCTCTGGTACCCCCTTCAGCGCGGATCCCTCTTTCAAGGACACTATGCTCAAGTGGTATCCAAAACTCCGGTTCTTGAACAATACAGAAGTTCGGACAGCAGAGGAAGTGGCTGCGCAGAAGAAGACACCAATCCCTGTCCAAGCGCCACATTTTCAAGATGAATCCCAGATCGCAGAAAACTTTGTCAAGGCCTTCTTTCTTGGTTATGACAACAACCGTGCTGATCTTCTGAACGGCGTATATGACAGCAACTCCACCTTTTCGCTGAATGTCAACACCACTGCTCCGAGAGCTCAACAAACCGAGCCTGCGCCCTGGGATCCTTACATCAAGAAAAGCAGAAATCTACTTAAGATCAACCATCTCCCGGCGAGGATGTCCCGCTCCTATGCCGGCGTGGAGAACATCCGTGAGCTGTGGAGCAGCCTTCCTCAGACAAGACATCCTGACATAGGAGCTCACCCTGAGCAATGGCTTATTGAATGCTTTCCCGTACCGGGACTCCCTGACCCTTCCGGACAAAGCGCGACTGGCGTGGGTGGACTTATAATAATGGTGCACGGAAAATTCGAAGAAATTAATGGGCCAAAAGTCGATACTCGGAGTTTTGACCGGACATTTATCCTCGGGCCTGGTGGAGGAATGGGTGGAATAAGGGTGATCAACGATATTCTTTGTCTGCGAGCTTATGGAGGTCATGAGGCATGGATGCTAGAACGGTCGATTGCCCCAGTAACCCAACCAGGGCAACCTCCTATTCAACAACAGGTGGCTCCCCCGGGCGCTCCCGATGGCTACGGTATGCCAGCACCCGGCAAACCAGAGGCACAACTGCAACAAGAGCAACTGGTTATGCAAGCAAGCGCTAAGACTGGAATGACCCTTCAATATTCTGAGATGGCGCTTTCAGGAAACGGTTGGAACTTGGACGCTGCTTTGAAGAACTTCGAGGAGCTCAAGGTAAGCCATTTTGGCATCTAGTAGCATATAAGGAATTTTGCTAATAGGGCACACAGGCACAGGGGCAGTTACCGCCAGACGCTTTTCTTCCTGGGGCTCTCTAGTTGTTATCTGAGTTCCACATACCCCAAAATTCCGAGTGAAGGAAGCTCGTGGTGTTTGCTTGGAGTGTTTTTCTTATCATCCTGTATTGCTTGTGTTTGCATGGCTTAGGCGAAACGGTTCTGGGGTTCTCTGACTTGCTTGAAAGACTTCTCTGTATCACATTTAAACCCTAAAAAGACCACGATGATCATGTCCATATAGATAGAAAGGGGAGATTCAGTATTTGCTGAATCCAATACAACTTGCTTGGGCCGCTTACCGGCGGACCAACAGAAGCCACACGAACAAAAATTAGAAGACTGTTGGTTTGAGAGTAAGTCGCGCATCCATCAGGAGTAAATAGATTAGTTGTGGCCATTCAAAGTCAATCAATACTCAAAATAATAGTGGAATTGAATTAGCCGCCGGGTGGGCGTGCGCTAAAAGCTTCCGGCGTTTACTCTTACACTTCTGGGCTTGATCGCGGCCAACTTCCCGCAGTGCACTCACTCGTGAGGTGAACAGCTTGACCACCCTTCTCAATTGGAACTAGTTTTTATTTCTTGATTTCTCGCTTTTATGCGGGCGTGAACTGGCGAATGGTCGGAAAGCAAAATCACACCATGTACATTACGTGTAAGCTGGAGAGCTAATGGAATGTCTACAACTACTACGACCTCCGGCCACATGCCCTCCAACGGAGGGCGGGATCTCGATCCTCTCGACGCAGGTGAGAACAACTCTCAAGCGGATAATACCAATCCTCTTTCCCTGATACAGAGATTGATTGTAAACTAGCGGACTATGATCCCATCGACCATTTAAATGCCATCTTCTCCCACCCCTCCACGCTGTCCTCCGTGTCCCAAGTCTCCCAGTCCCTCCTAGACTACGAAGATGAGCTCGATGATGAAATCGGCATACTGGTGGAAGAACAGGTCACATCGAATGCGGAGAGTGTCGAGCGCATACAAGCTGCCCAGGCGGATCTGACGGAGTTGTTCAAGAAGATCGACGATGTGCGCGACCGCGCTTCCAAGACGGAACTGGCGATTACGGAGATGACGGCAGATATCAAGCAACTGGACAATGCAAAGAAGAACCTCACGCAATCTATGACAGCGCTGAAGAGGCTACAGATGCTGACGACAGCATATGACCAACTCCGTGCCCTCAGTAAGACACGACAATACCGGGATTGTGCTCAGTTGCTGCAGGCGGTTATCCAATTGATGGCGCACTTCAAATCGTACCGATCTATTGACCAGATCGCTCTTCTGAGTAGGAATGTGGCAGATATACAGCGGGAGTTACTGGAGCAGGTCTGTGAAGACTTTGAGCTGGCGTTTGCCAAGGGTGAGCTGGGACAAAAGCGGGTCATGCTTTCGGAGGGCTGTCTGGTTATGGATGCCTTGGGTGAGCATGCGAAGTCTAGGCTAGTGACCTGGTATTGCAATTTCCAGCTACGAGAGTACCGGCAGGTGTTTAGGAATAACGAGGAGGCGGGGTCCTTGGACAACATTTCGCGGAGATATTCGTGGTTCCGTCGTATTCTGAAGATTTACGACGAGGACTATGCAGCGATATGGCCGACTTCTTGGAGGGTCGACGAGATTCTGGCGAACGTCTTCTGTGAGGGAACTCGAGAGGATTTCAAGGGTATCCTTTCCCGGTCAATGCGAAATGGGCAGACGATCGACGTCAACTTATTACTTTCGTGCTTGCAAGAAACTCTCGATTTCGAGCATTCTTTGGAGCGACGGTTTGTCAATTCGTCTCGTCCGTCCACCGACACGTTTACCTCCTCTGAGGCGCCGGTCTTCGGCCAAGCTATTTCAGAGGCTTTTGAGCCTTATTTAAGTGTATGGGTCGAAGCTCAAGACAAGCAGCTAGCGACACTTATACCGAAATATCGGCAGCAGCCTATCAGGCCACCAGACGAGGAGTTTGATTCCAATATTGTTATAGCTTCATCCACGGAGCTTTTTACCTTCTACAGGCTCTCTTTACAGCAATGTGCGAAACTCTCTACAGGTGGTAGCCTTGCCGACTTGGCAAAGGTTTTTGCAAAGTATCTGGATCAATATGCACAACAGGTGCTTCTATACTATATCAGTGAGAGGCTCACCGGCAATACTCCATCCAGAATGCCATCTCTAGAAGACCTCATCTCAGTTCTGAACACCGCAGACTACTGCTATACCACCTGCAATCAACTGGAGGAAAAGATCAAAGGCAGGCTTGATAAGAATCTAAAACCATCGGTCGACCTGCAAAGTCAAGCGGATTCGTTCATGGGCATTGCGTCTGCGGCTGTTCGGTGCCTGGTGCGGATGGTCGAAGTCGATTTGGAACCCTCCTGGCGTGAAATGCGCAACACACCCTGGAATCGACTGGAGAGTGTTAGCGATCAGAGCACCTATGTCAGCGAGCTGATGACCAATATGAATTCCAAATCCTCTGAGATCCTACAGTTGCTGCACAAACAACAGTATGCTCGGGCTTTCGCAGATCACGTCGTGGAACTGATATCAAACGTGTTCATCTCGAATGTCTTCCAATGCAAGCCCGTCTCAGAGACCGGAGCGGAGCAAGTAAGTCGTCACCCTTCGTTTCATAACCCATAAAGGAGCATGGCATATTGACCTCTGAATATCAACAGATGCTCTTGGACGCATACACTCTCAAGACGGGTCTCTCGTCTCTCTTACCACCCCCTGCTCCAGCAAGCTTTGTTAAGCGTGTCAATAACAGCTTCATGAAGATCGAGACTCTCCTCAAAACACTCCAGGTACAACCGTCACCTCCAGAGGCTCTTGTGCAAGCATACTTGATCCACATCAAGGACAGTAGCAATACGAACTTCCGCAAGATCCTTGACCTCAAGGGAATTCGCAGTCGACAGGAACAGAACCAGCTCTTGGAACTCTTCCAGATCCACCGCGCATCAGATCGCCACGCTCCAAACCTCCAGCAAAGCAACCCCATCTTGACAGCCCTTCAGACGCCTGCTGCCGCCTCCTCAAACCCAGTATCCCAGGGTCTAGGACTCGGAGCCGCCGCAGCATCAATCGGCGCTTCGAACCTCCCCACCCGCTTCGACCCATCCATGCTCGGCTCCGCCATCATCTCCGCCGCAAAAGACGGCGTCGACCGCTTCGGAACTCCTACTGCGAACCCCGGTGGCGCCCCAAATTCAACCTCCACCACGCCCGTATCACCTGGAGCAGAGAACAGTGCCTCAGCCAATCTCAACGAGAATCTAAAGAATATTGGGAAATTCTTCCGTCGGGATTTAGGTGGATTTGGGAGTCGGTTTGGGAGGAGTGGTGATGACGGCAATTGAAGTGCACTTTAGTGAACTTCTCATGTTTGTGTTCGTATTTGGTTTGGCGTGTCAAGTACGAGTTAGCATGCTTTCATATGGCGTATACCATTTTTGCTAGAACAGAAGTATATATTGCATTTACGTCGAGGGATTATATCGGAGAAGGTGCAATGTATTATACCAAATATAAGACTTTCATTTCATTTCAGATGTTGCTGGCTAATAGAAACCCACCACCACAATCCTAAGTCCGACCAACCAGTATATTCCATCTGGCACAGTGAGGACCCCAAGTCCAGAAAGGAAACCTGAACTAAAATACAGGAGGGATCGGAGACATGTATTGGCCTCCGCACTACGAAATAGAAATCAAAGATATCCGGCTACATCGATGGTATCTAGATGATCCTGTTATCACAGTTAGCAATCCATATACTGGAATGTGATGAGGAATAAACAGCAAAGTAAGTGAGGCGGGTCAGTAAAAAATTAGAGTGTTTGTTGTTGCGTTTTTAATCTTCAAAGCCACGGGAGTGGCTACGTGTTAAAAATCTTATCATCATCCGCCGAGTGATCATGTGTAGTGCAATTGGAATGCAAAGAAAGATAGATGCTCACCTTAGTCATTCAAAAGATATTGGAGCGTATCAACTACGTCCATATCTATTTGAGGAGACAAATCATGTTACCATGAGAATCGTTTTCATTTTTCAACGGTCAAGATTGGCCGTAAATGTATCTAAAACATGGCAGTCGCATCCCGCTCGATGAGACGAGACGCTTAGTCGAAGAGACCGAGTCCCATGTCGTCATCGGACTCCTCCTCTTCCTCCTTCTTCTCCTCAGCGGCAGGAGCACCGCCAGCAGCAGGAGCGGCAGCGGCAGCAGGAGCGGCAGAAGCGTAAGCGTCAGGGTTGGCGATACGGTCCTTGAGCTCATCAATCTCGGGCCAGCTGAAGTCGGTGCTGACAGCAACGGCCAGAACCTTCTTGTAGCTGTTGACAAGAGAGTGCATGACGGAGGGAAGGGTGGGGAAGTTAGCGGCCAGGGAGATGGCGGTGATGGTCTGGATAGCGCTGGAGAAGGCCTCAAGCAGCTTAGACTCCTCGATGTCGAGGATGTCGGCACCGAAGGTCTGACCATCCTCGTAGACCTGAGTGATGCTCATACCATAGGTGAAGGGAGAGATGTTGAGCATGTTGAGCAGGGTAGCCTCGGAAGGACCGACCTTGGCTCCGGCCTCAACGAGCTTAAGATCGGTGGTAATTTCAATGGTACCACGAGCAATCTTGGTGGGGACACCAAGAGCCTGGAAGAAAGAGGTCTTACCGGGTTCCATACCAGTGTTACCGGCAGGAATCCAGACATCAGCAGGAGCGACAGCACCGGCACGAGCAGGGGCAGCGACACGGTTAGCAAGGATCTTCTCCTTGGTAGCCTTGAGGTCGCCGTTGGTGAAGATGAAACCAACGTTGCCTGTAACCCAATCAGTCAATTGTTCCAGGGTAATCTCAATAAGGCATTCTCAGTACTAACCCTTGACGTGAGGGAGCAAACGCTCGTACTCCGGGTTGTCGGTGACGAAGCCCTTGATGGCACGGCGAACCTAGAATTATCCGGTCAATTGCTGTTCGAATCGCTCGAATTCAGGGACAAACATACCATAGTGTTCTTACCCATCAGGACGACACCTTCGCCACGGAGAGAGACACGGATCTCGTGCATCTGCTGAGAGCTGACATTGTCGACACCGACAATGAAGACCGTCTTGTACTCATCAAGAAGGCTCTTCAGCTTATCGAAGTAAGCGGCCTTGGTAGCTGACTTGCCCCCCATGTCTCCTTATTTCGGTGAAGATAGGATGTTTAAGGGCAAGGGAAATTTTTAATAGTTGGGCTGTCCGAGGTAAATCGTGACGTTGAAGATCGAAAGAAAAGAGAAACTTTGAATTTGCGAAGTTGTTCTCTGTGCATTCGGCTAACGAGCGGGTCACGTGTGCCCCGCCCGGCAGAAAAAAAAAGCGGAAAGAATGAATCATCGGGTAGGGCAACCCGCAATGGGTTTAGCTATACTTGCTTTTCAAATAGAAATAATTATTGATTTATGATAGTACATATACAAGACAGCTAAAACGGCGATTCAGTCTCTTCTCGCCGTGGTGCTTTCTGAACGTTATAGTATTCGTGGTTGGACTTGATTCTCCCACGCTGTTCTAGCTGTGCACAGCCACTTATATCCAATATGGCTGCCAATTTCCAACATCCATTCCAATGCATTCAATTTGTGGAGAAGAAGCGTGAGGGATCTCAAAAGCTGCTTATAGCGTCGGCCGGAGCCAGCCTTTACTGCTACGCTGCAGAGACCGGGCAGCGCCTCTCTTCTTGGCCGCAAGATGTAGATGCAAGCAATGCAAATAACTCCGGAGCAGAAACCGGCTCGGAAGACCAAGGGCCGCCGGAAAAGAAGAGAAAGGTTTCCCCGTCCGCGGAGGAATTAGCTAAGGATTCCAAAGCGGCAGTCAAAGCTCCAACATGGTCCATCATTCCTATTCTGGTTGCATCTTCAAACGGGGATTATCTGATCGCCCTTACTGCAGAGGACAAGTGCATCCGTGTTTTCCAATTGAAGGATGACGGCACTTTTGAACAACTCAGTGAAAGGTCAGTGACCCCTATTTCTTTGATAGAAATCATAAACTCACCCGGGATACAGATGCATGCCAAAGAGACCCTGTAGCATTGCTTTGGCCGATAACGACAGCACAATCCTATGTGGAGATAAATTTGGAGATGTCTACTCTCTGCCACTCATTCCTGGCCAGGAACCATACGTGCCATCGAAGCTACCCAGTCGACCAAAAGTACCTGCGGCAACAACCCTTACTGTGCACAGTAAGCGGAACCTTGAATCTCTGGAACAGCAATTGCGCCATGGTCAATCCACAAAACCTACTGAAGAAAAACTTGTTCTGAACTTTGAGCATCAATTGCTTCTCGGCCATGTGTCGTTGCTCACGGATGTTGCTTGTGTCTCGCTGCCCCTGGATGCATCCTCCAGTCAAAAGCGCAGCTACATACTGACTGCAGACCGAGATGAGCACATCCGAGTTTCTCGTTATCCTCAGGCCCATATAATTGAAAACTACTGCTTGGGTCACACTGGATTTGTTAGCAAGCTCTGCATTCCCCACTGGGCCCCCGAATATCTCATCTCGGGCGGAGGTGACGATGACTTGCTAGTCTGGAAGTGGGCTGAGAGTCGTATCCTGCGGAAGGTTCCCCTAGTGGAGCAGGCCTCAGAGACCGCTCAGGTTGTAGTTCGTGGAATCTGGGCGACATCATTCAGCCATCCGACAGACTCCGCGGGTGCATTGAATATGGTCCTTGTTGCGCTTGATGGGTAAGTGGACACGCAAGGTTCAAGTTCCTTAATACCAATTTGTCTAATTCGTTATAAAATAGGTCCTCGCAGCTTCAATGCTTTGTGCTGCGGTTAGATGGCACAATGAAAGCACAGAAACCCATTGAGCTTTCTGGAAACGTACTAGACGTGGCGAGCATTGAGAAGGATAATATGATCGTGGTTTCTGTGGATTGCATCCGTCAAAAAGGCTCAACACAAGAATGGAGAGAAAACCCGACAAGCCCATCTAATCTAATTGAATCGTTCCGCGTGAAGCCGGGGACAGGGAGCTTGGAGTGGGAACCAGTTACAGAAACGCTGGCTGCCAACATCAATTCCAGTGGCTCATCTGATATCCCAGCAGATACTGACACAAAGCGAAGAAAGTTACTCAACGGAGCGTTGTATAGTTTGGGGAATCTGCGCAAGAAACCCGGGCAAGACGATTGAAACATAATCGACTCCTGTAAATAATATCAGTCAAGAATTCAAGTAATTAGTTGAACTAGACAGGTTTCAAGCTTTATATTATCTTGTACTACATATATACCGAGGACAACTCGCTTCCTATATCTATGTACCATGTATCTAAGTAGAGAGTTGTTTCACGAGTTGGGTTGGAGTGCAGATGTACTTACTGCATACTGTACGGCGGGCCGAGGCGAGCAGCGGGTTTGGGACCTTTAGTGCCGGAATTGCATTGCATTCCGTTATATCCCCCTCCTCTCAAGGTCCTCCCCCTCCTTTTCGCACTTCCACTCCTCCTCCGTCAAAATGCAGGAACAATTTGCTCCATTGAAGAATGACCTTTTGCTGAGGGCCGCAAGAGGTATTACCCGTCTCATTTTAAGGCAGGTAAAATTGCAGCGGCTGATGTAATTGTAGGCGAGAAAGTCGAGCGTCCTCCGATATGGGTTATGCGGCAAGGTATCTATGCTTCACTTTTATCCCTCTCTTTCCTATGCTAGCCTCCTCCAGGCGGAAAGGACCGGCCATCGCTAATTTCTTCGCTTTCTTTTCTTACAGCTGGACGCTATCTCCCCGAATACCATGAAGCCAAAGGAGGTCGCGACTTTTTCGAATGCTGCCGCAGCCCGGAAATCGCCTCGACGCTGACTCTTCAACCTGTGGAACGCTATGCAGGGCTCATTGATGCTGCTATTATCTTCTCCGACATTCTGGTTATCCCCCAGGCGATGGGAATGCAGGTTGAGATGGTTGATAAAAAGGGGCCCCACTTCCCGGAACCGCTGGAGTCGCCGGACGACGGGCAGTACGAAAAAGTGTTGCAGAAGCAGGTTGACGTCAAGGAGGAGCTTGACTATGTTTATAAGGCTATCAGGCTCACTCGCCATAAGCTGCAGGGCCGTGTCCCCCTGATCGGTTTCTGTGGTGCCCCGTGGACTCTTCTGTGCTACATGGTTGAAGGCGGAGGAAGCAAGATGTTTGTCCAGACCAAGACGTGGATTTACAAGTATCCAAAGGAGAGTCAGGCATTGCTGCAGAAGATCGCGGAAATTTGCGTTGAATACCTTGCTCTTCAGGTCGCCGCTGGTGCCCAGCTAGTTCAGGTCTTTGACTCATGGGCTGGTGAACTTTCTCCGGCCTCATTCAAGTCATTCTCACTCCCGTACTTGCGCCATATTTCTGCCAATCTGCCCAGGCGGCTGAGAGAGATGGGACTGGAGCCGGTACCAATGACAGTTTTCGCCAAAGGCGCATGGTACGGACTTGAAGACCTCTGCGAATCTGGCTACAATGTCGTTGGACTTGACTGGCTACATGATCCAGCTGAAGCTAGGCGGATCGCCAATGGTCGGGTCACAATCCAGGGTAATGCTGATCCGGGCGTGCTCTATGGAGGCCGTGCTGCTATTACGGAAGCTGTCGAGGCCATGGTTAAAGGCTTCGAGAAGGGCAAGCAAGGGTGGATTGCGAACTTGGGTCATGGTATTGTCACTAACCATACCTCTGTCGTGGAAAAATGCTAAAACATGCAGGTGTCACTCCGTTCGTCAAGCCAGAGGATCTAAAGTTTTTCTTCGAGGAGATCCATCGTCTTGCAGCATAGATGAGGCATGCATCATGGTCATGACGATGGCTTATGCAGGTTTGAGGTTCTGGCTATATACATAACGAATCATCGTACTTTACAACTCATCGGCGAATGGCCGCTTGCCCACGATATACCCACGCTAGACGGCGATATCCTCATTCCTGCATTTCAAAATATTCATAATCAGCTACGGTTATTCGAGGAAGAGGTGGACGGCAAAATAGTCTCCAGCTGTCGATGGCTTATCATGAGCAAAATCAGTATACAGAATAAAAGACTTACCAAAGCTCCGGCTTCTCCTTCATGAATTTTTCCATCAACTGCTTGCATTCCTCGTTGTCCAAAACAACCAGTTCCTTGCCCCGGCTCTTAAGATAGCCCTCCCCGCCCATGAAGCTCTTATTCTCACCAATCACTACGCGCTTCACCTTGTAGAGAATGCATGCACCCGTACACATATCACAGGGCGACAGAGTCGTGTACATAGTAGCACCTTCGTAAGCAGAAGCAGGGAGACGACCCGAGTTCTCAAGAGCAGACATCTCTGCCTATAAATCATGGTAAGCCACTCAGATCCTCTCAAACTGCCCAGAGCCTACACGGCCAATAACATTCGATGTGACTAACATGTAATGTTGCACTCCCTTTCTGGACGCGCATGTTGTGTCCCCGACCAAGGATTTCTCCATCTTTGGAGACCAATGCCGCTCCGATAGGAACTCCACCTTCAGCATAGCCCTTCTTGGCCTCCTCGAGGGCAGCGATGAACCCGGGGTCTGTCTCCATTGTATCGGATAGGACTGATTAAGCTTGAAGTATGGGTGCGGGGGAAGATTGAATGTGCAGGAACGCAAGTCAGTAGCAATAGACGGTCTATGATGAATTGAGTGTAGCCGATATGGCAAGGTTCCCCTCCCGTCTACCAATGGTCAACTCTTCCGGACAAAAAATCTGGTGGTCAACTGCCGTTCTGGTTCTAGCTTGACCCGCAGGCACGGTTGTTAGCGGAGTTTTGCTGATAGAACATGATAAGCATTTCGGAGGTGCCCCTCGTGCAGAATAATCATATGTACTCGGAGTAGGTAACCTTCTATCAAAAGGCTCCTACTTGCATTTCATATACTTGGATTTTTCCACAACTAAACTTTATCTTTCCAATTGCCTAGGATGGTCTTCGGAGTACACATGAAACACTTATTTTACCCCTTCTAGTGCTGATGATATGATATGTCTTCCTGTGTGATCTAGAAATGTATATAAATATTGTGGATAAATATCTAAACACGCGGAAGTCTCTGCACAAAGCACTCGATTTTTATCCGTTTCCTACTCACAGTAGGAACTTGAAATCTTGTTGATATAGAAATAGATAGTATCTGTGGCAAATAACCTCTTACCTTTTTACATTCATCACTGTAGAGGGGGTTTATATGCTGTCTCGTTTCCCCTCACAAGCGAACACCCCCTCCTTCCGTTTCTGGACATCATTTGCTTATCGATAAGAAAAATTAGCCTTGCCGCCACATTGTTGGCCTGGGGCGAAGCCTACTGTGCCACATCTGGAACCCCGAAAGAGAGGGAAAAAAAAAAAAAAAATTTTCCTGGCCATGAGAACCAAATCTCCATACATGCTGTACCAGTTGGTTATGGAACAGGATCCAGAACTGCGTGTGTTTGTTCTTTGTTACTTTTCTAAATAAAGTGTAAAGCTACCTTTGTGATCTAGAAGTTATTAAACTACGCATGCGATGATAACTGGTGAATGGGTCTCAAGTGCTTGCTTTGAATTAGGATATTTTTGGTAATACCTAGGCGCGCTCTATGGAAGCAGATGGAAAGTAACTGTAGAAACCACGAGTAGTCCCTGTAAGGGATCTGTACTAAAAAGCAGATTACCGTGCAAATTCGATTGGATACCATTGTATCCGGTGTCACAAAACAATAGAATTACCGATTCCACCAAGGGAGGGATGGAAAGACTATGAAGAGAGTGGAAGGGCGAAGAATTGAATGGAAAGCCAGAGTCAGCGCTCGAGCCGTTGGATTCAGCCTGTGACAGGACAGTCAACGCAATGGGAAGGGGAGACTAAAGCCAATCGGGCTGCAAGTCATGGACATGACACCCTGATCGTTTTGACCTTGAAAAGCAAGACTGAATCGCCTTTTTACAGTCTCATTTGATTTGGTTCGCTTTTGTTTTTGCACCTGCTAACCTCCCTACTGCCCCCCTTGCCTGTTTTCCCGTGGCTTATTTGCTGCCCCCAAGGAAAGCGTCTGGAGTACTACAGCAACCGATCTCCAATATTTTCGGATTTGCCTTGTCGTATCTCCGGTATTGATAAGACCGATTGCAAAAAGGCTTGGCGTATTACTCAGCAGCGTTCTGCCCTGTGAACGCCCCTTTTGGTGCCTGGTTCTGGTATTGGAATTACCGCCTTACGTGACCACTCCAAGTGGCCGCTTGTCGCCGCTCCTCTCTTGATAACCTTTGAAGTGGCCGTCAGATCCTTTTTCTTTCCCATCAACAATCCCGCCTCAATCAACACCCCCCCGAGGCCCTTTCATACCTCATAGATCCTTCGCTCCGGCCAAAACCTACCGGCGAACTTCTCCTCTCTTCCACCGATTCCTTCTTTTCCGTACCCTTCGCCTTTTCGGGACGGTTTTATCTAAAAAAGTTCTTGCTTGTATAATTTTCTTCTATCCGCCTTGACGGTCTTTGTATTCCCCTTACAAGCCATCCTTTTCTTAGTATACCACTAGACATACTTCACAATGGTCAAGGATACCAAGTTCTACGATGTTCTCGGGGTGAGTATCTGCATAGTCACCTACATTAATTTTCCACAATCTCGAAACTAACAGTGAGGCTACTAGGTTGGCCCGACAGCCACGGAGGCTCAGCTGAAGACCGCCTATAAGAAGGGTGCCCTCAAGTATCACCCTGGTACGTTGCACACGGGCCGGCTCCAATGAAAAAAATTGGAGCTATCTTAAACCTAGGGTTCTAGTCGGGACCTGCTAACATTTATCCTCAGACAAGAACGCAAACAACCCAGAAGCCGCCGAAAAATTCAAGGAACTTTCCCGTGCTTACGAAATCCTTTCCGACTCTCAGAAGCGTTCCATCTACGACCAACTCGGCGAGGAGGGTCTTGAAAATGGTGGTGGTGCTGGTGGAATGGGTGCAGAGGATCTCTTCGCCCAGTTCTTTGGCGGTGGTGGCGCTTTCGGCGGTATGTTCGGCGGTGGCATGCGGGAACAGGGTCCCAAGAAGGCCCGCACCATCCACCACGTTCACAAAGTTAACCTGGAGGATATCTACCGTGGAAAGGTGTCGAAATTGGCGCTGCAGAAGTCTGTCATCTGCGCTGGTTGCGATGGCCGCGGTGGCAAGGAAGGCGCCGTTAAGTCGTGCGGCGGCTGCAATGGCACGGGTATGAAGACTATGATGCGCCAGATGGGACCTATGATTCAGCGTTTCCAGACTGTTTGCCCAGACTGTAATGGTGAGGGTGAGACTATCCGCGAGCGTGACCGCTGCAAGCGCTGCAATGGTAAGAAGACCGTCGTTGAGCGGAAGGTCCTCCACGTCCACGTCGACAAGGGTGTCAAGAATGGCCACAAGATTGAGTTCCGTGGGGAGGGTGACCAGATGCCTGGCGTCCTACCTGGAGATGTGGTCTTCGAAATTGAGCAGAAGCCCCATTCCCGGTTCCAGCGTAAGGAGGATGATCTCTTCTACCACGCTGAGATCGATCTTCTCACCGCTCTTGCTGGTGGTACCATCAACATTGAGCACCTCGATGACCGCTGGTTGACTGTGAACATCGCCCCTGGCGAAGTCATTACTCCTGGTATGTTACACCTTACGCTCAATACTAAGAGGCGAGAGACGAGTGTTGACATGATACTTTCTAGGCGCTATCAAGGTGATCAAGGGTCAGGGTATGCCGTCCTTCCGCCACCACGACTTCGGCAACCTTTACATTCAGTTTGATGTCAAGTTCCCCGAGAAGGACCAGCTTCAAAACCTCAACCTTTTGGAACAGGTTCTGCCAACCCGCGCTGAGCAGCCACAGCCACCAGCCGATTCCATGGTGGAGGACTTCGAACTGGAGGATGTTGACTCTAGCGATTACTCTCAGGCTCGTGCTCACGGTGCCGCTGGGTCTATGGATGAGGATGACGATGATGTTCCTCCTGGCGCTGAAAGAGTGCAGTGCGCTTCTCAGTAAAGCGGGAGCTTTTTCTGTGGATGTTGAAGTTGCGGCGCCAGGGCAATTCTGAAGTCGCTTATGATACCATGCGAGAGTTCAGCCCTGGTACTGCTTGGTTTTAATTATTTGTTCGCTTGATGATTTACTCTGCGATGGCGTTTTCCCAGAAGATCCGGAAGATGATACGGGAGATTTCGTGTCGGTTCGTTTTGCTACATTCCCATCATCATGCTCTGATTCCCATGCATAATGTTCTCTTTCTTATTTGTCTCTTGTGGGAATGGAGGGTATGGTACTCGATGAGATGGACGAGGCCACGTTCAACGAGTCAGCTTTTCATTTCTTCTTCTTCACCTCCATCGCTTTGGTTGACTCGGGGTAGGTTATGGTGGGTCGATTTGGGGGTTGAGCGTGTTTCAACATTATAGACTACTGCGTGGGCTTGGGTATTGAATATTTCATTTATCTACTAAAGTGTTCTCATTGTAATCGACCCAAGCTGTTGGAAATGTTGCTCGTAGTCTGTCCGTATTTTGTCTTTGCACTCGTATTCCCTGCATTGTTGATTCTGCACATAGGTCCTTGCAGTAGTTTCACGATGAGTATCTAGACCATCTCCTGGATATATAATCTAGACTGTCGGATCCAGCCTTGTTCCATGTTTCCTTGTCATAGTGTTGACAACAAACACATCTTCCTACCTGGTATATAACATTTGAATGACGACCATGTTTCAGGTCATCCTATTTTAAGAATCATGCGCGACCAGGTGCAACAGTTCACCTCGGAAAGTGTAGCCCTATAATACCTACCCTTCCCTCCAATCCACCCCCAATCGTAACATCCACTTGTCACTTCCAACCCTAACAAATTAAACCCCGGATCCACATGAACATCGTATCTCATGATTACTCCCATGTCCCAGCCAAGCAACACCGTGTAAGACGCGAAAAGAGGCGCATGTCCCCGCAACTCCAGCCCCGACAACCTCTATTGGCATGAAATATGCTCGGAGGAAAAAGAAAAAAAGAAGGTCAACAGATCCATCACCTGTTCTCTTCCCGTCGATCCGTGCGCCCCCCGCGCTTCAGCCCATTCTTTAATATGCAGTTATGTTTCAGTTCAGTTCGGGTTCGAGGTCCTTTGTTTGTTTAACTTTTGTTAAAGCGATAACCTTCTGTTCTGGTTAGCTTGACACCTGATCTGTCATTTATAGGGCTGGGTGTTGCATTAAGATATTGCTAATGCAGCCCTGCTGATCGCATGATCTTTGAGGAGTTTTGTTGTAGGGGAGTTTGCGGGGAATTTCAATGTTTGGAGTCGATGTGAGAAGAGATGGATGAAGTGGTAGGTCACTGGTTTAAGTGTTTCATTGTTTTGGGAGAGATGTGACGTCAGAGGGAATTGGCGTTGAACATTTGTGAGCTGATGTTTTGATCACACGGTCTTTTTATCAGTTCGTATCTGGTGGTGTTTTTGGTTTTCTTTTTATTGTTTGGCCTTTTCTTGGTCTTTTCTTTATCTGTGGGGTTTCTTTTGGTAAGGAGATATATAGGACAGTATAGTTAAGTGTCGGGTGAATTCATTTCCTTCTTCTTCTTGTCTGCTTTCTTTGTTTCCAAGGGCGGATGGGTGAAAGCGTGCAATTAAACTCCCGCTGAGTAAAAAAGTATGAACATGGGATGCAGAGTCAATCTGGCCGAGTGCATCCTGATTGGTATCAATGGATGTGTAGCGGGTATGTGCCTAAGTGGTAGTTAGTGTATTAGTAGCTCTGTGATCGACTCCGGGGTTGAGGTCATGTGGCCCCGGGGCTCTTCCAGTGAGTAGCTGAGGTACCGAAGCAAGTGGAACATTCCCGGTTAGTACTAATTGGAAGCAACAGAGTGATAGTGCCATGTGACCAAAGGAACAACGTAGATCGCCGCATCAATGAATGATTTGCAATGCTCTTTGACTGAAGGCAATTTCTCGTGTTAAGTGGTTGGTTTTTGAGCCAATCTCCCGCGTAAGAAAAAAAGAGTAGTAACCATAACGATTATATAGCAGCTGCAGCTGCCAGCACGGAAAGTGCCACGAGGGCATGATGCAGCCACTAGTCTTGCTAGATCTCATGGTGAGATGAGACCTGATGATTGTCGTCTAGTAATGGCACAATTTGTTTTTTACCTTTATTTTTCGGCGGTTAAATGGCCAAATTGTCAGTTCGTGATGACCTCATATACTTTAGAACTGACGAGGATGACCTGAATATATACATGGATATACCATATGGAAAGTCCAACCGCATACGTTTATCAGACGACCGGAACTTTACTTAAGCATCGCCTCTTACCAGGGGGGAGGGTAAGCATCTTGCAGTTGTGGTGGGACCGTGCTTTTTAGTTGGGATCTAAAGAACGCCTTCACGACAGGGGCGCAATGGATTAATTTGTCGGGGAATGAATGGGAAGATTAGATTTTGGCAATTGAAGGATGATATTGCGATACGAAGGCAAAAGTCGGTAACTCCGCGGGATTCGATTTGGATGCTAGCTGCATGGCTAAACGAGTCTTGGAGCTAAAGTGTAATCCGGGTTTGAACTTATTGATGTTCTCAAAAGAGAGGGAGAGGGAGACTAGGTCCAACAACGCGATCTTGATGCGGCGTACCTGGGGGGCTTGGCCATGGTCTCATCGAATGCTCGTGTCAGACAATATCAAAAATTCGTAGCCGCAACTGTCGACAGGGAGTGGAGTTGTGGGAAACAAGCAGACAATGGACAATTGGTCGTGATAAGATCGATGACGCGATTTTGATCTCGATGGTGTTAGAGTGGGGATCCATGCAAGAAGGTTCTTACTGGAAGTAAGCTATCCTGGACTAAACCGCCATGCATGAGAAGAGGCAAAATGGTCCGGATTCATTGGCGAGCCATCCTTAAGCCCTACTATATGCATCGAGAGGCCAATGCGGTCGTCCAGAAATGCCCTTTTGCGAACCGACTCCACCGGGATTGGACCATGAAGGTATTTTACCTCAATTAACTAGTACTGTATCTACTAATTGGAATGTTAATTTATATTGCACCCGAACCTTAGTCGGGACCGCTATACCTTAAATGTCACGCAGTTGACAGGACGGGAATTCCTTCATTATCTCCGTCTACTATAGGGATTGGGGTGAGTGTGAATAGAGGGCCAGTTGTCCCCAGAATGCCAAGCCCACTCGGCAATGTCTGGGCCTCGTAGGGAGTTACGGAGTAGTCTCCCTGATACGTAAGTACGCAGACAGTTTCTGGTCAATATTAAGAGAATTTCTGGTTTAACACTATCGTAAGGATCCTACATATCTTGCAGCGCTGCGCCCAGTCTGAGAAAATATAAAAATAAAAAGATTAAAATCCAAAGAGGCAAACGAACTGAGTTCCATGGAGTAACAACAATCCCAATTAAAATTTAAAATTTAAATAAATAAGACAGGGAATAGAAAAAGAAATTTCATGGAAGCTGAGACGTACTCGAATCAGACTCTTTCCACACGTGGACCGGGCGGCTTTCACCATCAATGTGAGCGATGGCGTGTTCTTCCGTCTTTCCTATTGGATTGGAGATCAGCAGTGGAGAAGGAAACTCCCTGCAAGAGGGCGGATGATGTTGCTCACGGGCCGGGGAAGCTGCTGATTGGTCTGTCGGTTGATCTTAATCCTCTGCAGGTGGTTTGATTTCAGTGGGCGGTGAGCCTGGGGGCAATATACGAGTACTGATGGAGTGGTTTGCACGAGTTCTTCTGGAGTTTCCTTGAGTACACTGTGCACTGTGCATGGGGATCGAAACGTGGGATCTTTTCGCTATGATCAATGTGAAACCCGATTTGAGTTGCCCACCTCCCAGTTGTTAAAATGCTAGATTATCCATGGACGGGGAAAAAATGAGCGGAACCATTCTCCACGGCTCAGCGTCATCGCTCGCTTCCAGGCCTTCGTCACCCAGTCCACCACAACGGCTCTTACGCCAGCACTTTGAACAAGCTTGACACACACACTTCCCTGCACTGCAGACACGACTAGGGGGAATGCTGAGCTGCAGACTCTGGTCCTTGGCGATCCATAAGTGGATCACCTGCCCCATCACTGCGTGTTTTTTTTATGCTCCTGATGAAGTTCCCTCTGGGAAGTCTCTTGCTGTGCTCTGTATCCTCTCTCCCCATTCGGTACTTGGCTTGTAGTCTTTAATTTGCGGACTTTACTTTCTCTGCGCCCGGGTCACAACTAAGGAACCTCTGTTTGGTTATTTTTATTTTTATTTTAAGTTTTTGATTAATGGGGTTGATTATTACCATCCGTGATTATCAATAACTAATACTACCGTCTGATCATCTTTATTGAATCGATCAGCGTTGTCCTGTTGATATTGTTCCTTTGCCGTTGTCAGATATCCACATGGCCTTTTCCCTCCCTCCCCTTCCATAAGTTGCCTGGCTGATCTAAAGTACTAGTCGGTCTCTGAATTGATACTTACTTAACCGAACTGTCCTCCCCGTGTTGCCTTACTTTTTGCCTTTTTCTTTGAGAAAAACTTTTTAGTGGGTGGACGTTCAATTCTGATACTCGCTCGGGTTCTGGTTCTCGTGGTGCGCCACCGAATTGTCCCTTTGATATTCCTTCTTCTTTGATATTCCTTCTTTTCTTTTTGGGACATTTCAATTTAAAATTAATATCCATCGTCGTTTAAACAAACCCAACCCTGCAAATATAGTGGAATTTTGCTGTTGTTGACAGTGGGAAGCTAACATTTCGACTTCCCTGCTCTGGATCACGACATCGCTCTTGGCTGTCCGTCATTTCACTTTAAAATTATCCACTTCTTCCTTTTCCACTTCGCCTCCCGTTATCAAATTCCCCACAGGCTCCTAGATGAACCTTGCTTGAGCTCTGTTTTTACATCAGCGTTTCGATCAACATCTGTCTATCTCTCTTCCCTCTTCCCTCTTCCCAACTGGACCTTACACAACTGTTGGACCTCATACCTCTTCACCTGCAGAATCACTGGTGATAACATAGTGGTATACTTTGGGCAACGTCCCGCCCCAACCCTAATTCTATCGTCCCAACTTGCGAGACCATTTATTTCTCTCTCCGAGTGCAACCATGTCGGACGACGTCAAAACTAAGGTCGGCCACGGCCTGGCGAAGGCTTTGGGTATCAAGGTCCCCTACCGTGATCCCATGGGAGCCCACGCAGACCCTGTTACGCGAGGCGAGTCGACCTTCTCCATGGGAACGGTGGACACATACTCCTATCTCGAGCCAGAACCTACTTCTGCTGAATGGCTGAAGGAACTTTGTCCTACATGGGCACAGGTTGGCCGTTATTTCTACAAACTTTTCCCATTCCTCTCGTGGATTACGAGGTATAATGGGCAATGGTTTCTGGGTGACATGATTGCCGGTAAGAATCCACGCCATGCGTTCAGATGGGCAACATACTGATTGAAATGCAGGCGTGACGGTTGGTGCCGTAGTCGTTCCGCAGGGAATGGCCTATGCTAAACTGGCAGAGCTCCCCGTGGAGTTCGGTCTCTACTCATCTTTCATGGGCGTCCTCATCTATTGGTTTTTCGCCACGTCAAAGGATATCACCATCGGCGTAAGTAACGCCTTATTTTGATCGGCGCAGTTGGACCTTACTAATAATACTCACAGCCGGTGGCTGTCATGTCTACCCTTGTAGGTACAGTGGTTTCCGAGGCTCAGAAACAGATTCCAGACGTTCCACCCTACGTAATCGCATCTTGCATGGCTGTCATATGCGGAGCTATCGTTTGTGCTATGGGCCTGCTTCGACTAGGCTTTATCGTGGATTTTATCCCTCTACCGGCGATCTCGGCCTTTATGACGGGGTCCGCTATCAACATCTGCTCCGGTCAGGTCAAAGACATGCTTGGAGAGACGGCAAGCTTTTCGACGAAGGATTCGACGTACAAGGTCATCATCAACACACTGAAGTACCTTCCCACCGCGAAACTTGATGCCGCTATGGGCGTGTCTGCTCTTGCTATGCTTTACATCATTCGCGCGGGCTGCAATCTTGGCGCGAAAAAGTTTCCTCGTCATGCCAAAATTTGGTTCTTCGCATCGACCCTGCGAACGGTTTTCGTGATCTTGTTCTATACGATGATCAGTGCAGCCACGAATTTGCACCGGAGGGATAATCCTGCGTTTAAGCTCCTGGGTACTGTTCCACGTGGTATGTTCTGAAGATGTCTGTAGTGGTGCTGTTGATAAGTTATACTGATTTCATGTACCAGGCTTCCAACATGCGGCTGTCCCTCAAGTAAACGCCAGAATTATTAAAACCTTCGCTAATCAGCTTCCTGCTTCTGTCATTGTACTGCTCATCGAACATATTGCTATCTCAAAGTCCTTTGGCCGTGTCAACAACTACACTATTGATCCATCCCAGGAGCTGGTTGCCATCGGTGTGTCGAACTTGCTGGGACCATTCCTTGGTGGATACCCAGCGACTGGTTCGTTCTCCCGGACTGCTATCAAGTCGAAAGCTGGTGTCCGTACCCCACTCGCCGGTGTCATCACCGCCGTCGTTGTTCTCCTCGCCATCTACGCGCTGCCCGCTGTCTTCTTCTATATTCCGAAAGCCTCCCTTGCTGGTGTTATCATTCATGCGGTCGGTGACCTCATCACCCCACCGAACACTGTGTATCAGTTCTGGCGTGTCGCGCCTTTGGACGCGATAATCTTCTTCATCGGTGTCTTCGTCACTGTTTTCACTACGATCGAGATTGGAATCTATTGTACCGTCTGTGTGTCAGTGGCCATTCTGCTTTTCCGCGTCGCCAAGGCCCGCGGCCAATTCCTGGGTCAAGTCACCGTTCACTCGGTGATTGGCGACCACTTGATACAAGAGGATGGGAAATATGGGGCTGCCAACTCCCCCAATGCGCCCGCCCATGAAGAGAAATCTCATCGGTCTATCTTCCTGCCCATCAACCACACGGACGGATCAAACCCCGATATCGAAGTGCAGCAGCCTTACCCTGGTATCTTCATCTACCGATTCTCTGAAGGATTCAATTACCCCAACGCCAACCACTACACCGATTATCTGGTTCGGACGATCTTCCAGCACACACGTCGCACCAATCCCTTCTCATACGGTAAACCAGGGGACCGACCATGGAACAACCCAGGCCCTCGTAAGGGTAAGAGCGAAGAAGACCGCTCGCATCTCCCCATTCTGCAGGCCGTCATCCTTGATTTCTCGTCCGTCAACAATGTCGACGTGACATCCGTACAGAACCTCATCGACGTCCGTAACCAACTCGATCTCTACGCTTCCCCCAAGACCGTGCAGTGGCACTTCGCCCACATCAACAACCGCTGGACCAAGCGGGCCCTCGCAGCCGCAGGCTTCGGCTTCCCCTCTACTTCCTCAGACGATGGATTCCACAGGTGGAAGCCAATCTTCAGCGTGGCCGAAATCGAAGGCAGTGCCTCCGCTGCCGCCCATGCAGAAATGTTGAACAACCAGCAAGTCCAGCATAGTCTTCAGAAGGAAGACCTCGAGGGTGGCTTCAAGCATGATTCACAGACCACAGAGCGCGAGACACACGGCATCGAAGAATCTTCCGATAGCAGTAGCACGCAGGATGACAAGTTGCAACGCGACCTGAAGGACAGTAAGGCCTACCGCCTTCGCCGGAAGGTCGCTTTGGTGCAGGGTCTTAACCGGCCTTTCTTCCACATCGACCTGACTAGTGCCCTGCAGAGTGCCTTGGCCAATGCAGGCGAGCAGCCGGACCCTAATATGAATGTCCTCGATGCGTAGTCGGTTTTCGAGATTCCTTGTTTGTTCATTTTGTCATATTCCCTGGTTGGAGTCCTCTTCTATAGTCCCT
Organism: Aspergillus leporis; assembly: GCA_009176345.1. NCBI lineage: Eukaryota > Fungi > Ascomycota > Eurotiomycetes > Eurotiales > Aspergillaceae > Aspergillus > Aspergillus leporis. Next base: position 43,156 of record ML732206.1, on the reverse strand, counting down.
GGCAAAAGGGGTTTCGGTTCTTAGTTATGTAATGTTTGTTTCGAGCGAGTCCGATCACTACTACTTTACTGCTTTGATGTTGCGTGGAATGTTGTTGCTAGGTACATACTTATACCCCCTGTCATCTGGCTTTCATGTATATAGATAGACTTTTGTTGGTGCATATGCACTGCTACACAATCTGGACCTTTTCATGCAACCACAACCTTCTCACTAGGTACCAACTCTTTTCATCATCATGGTATTATGATAGATCTGCTTAATGATCGAGTGGAATCCCATTTTGTGGGCTCTTGTCGGGCGGTCCGACGAATGCAAAAGCACTTCCCATTGCAGGAGTAGAGTGCGAAAGGAGTTAAAGATAGATGTGTCCATGAAATTTCAATGGATGAGAAGCAGAAAGTGAGCCTTGGTCCTTTGAGGATTAGAGCCTGGTAGAATATTCAGAAGACGGTAATGCTAACCCTCCTGTGCTTCACAAAGATCTTCCCAGACTTCCGCCGCTAATTGGGAGAATGGACTTGCACTATCCCAATGGTGCGATGGATGCTGTACCATGTCTTCTGCAGTATGCTGCTTGAGAATAGCAGCCTTGAGTCGTTCATATAACACTTGGGAGATTTAGTAGGACGTACAATTGACTCGCTGATTGCATGCTATACCCGTTTCACTCTTCTCCCCATCATGCATCCCGATCAGGCGGCAGGATAGCATAGTACTCTTGTCAGTCACCCGCCAAGGCCAGAAGTAGGAAGCATCGTAATACTTTGGGCTCCATGCTGCGGTGGCATCAGCCAGATACTGCGAATCTGTGATAAGTCTTATGCAACTGTACCCACGCAGCACCTCGGACTTTGCTCCACGGATACACCTTCCAGCAGTTCTTTATCGTCGATAACGTTTTTGTAGTCCTCCCATACTATCTGGGTAGGCTCGGGGTTTTCATTGTATGTGACATAGTGCAGTAAACATAGCAATCAATTTTTTCAATGGCCCTGTTCCGGTCCACATCGGAGACATTGTATATCCGTTTGGTAGATAAAATATCCCCATGGCCAGCCCTTGTAGTAATACTCGGCAAAAAACCTCGTCAAGGTGTCTTTACCCCACCAGGGCTAGCCTCTGAATCGCTGACTTCTTTGCAATCTTGTTTCGCCTGGTGGGAAATCTGATGAGGTCCACGGCTCGGTCCATGTTTTGTGGTAGAGTAGCCCATAGAATGGGTCCGGCATCCCGGCATCTTGGGGTCAAGGAAATTCAGAGTTTGAGGAGCTTTTCAGTGTTCTGGGAAAGGGCATGCACTTAAGAGCCAGGACAAAAAAAAAAAAATATCAGATCAGGCGTCCTATCGGGGCCCTATTTAGACCTAGCGCTTATGTGTCGCCTACGTCTATATTTGTCTTGCCTGCCTCAACCTGTAGATAGTTCTTCTCCCTCCTGAGAGTCCTTCAAGCCTCAAAAGTCATTGGGCCGGGTAATACCACCATAGCCACTTGTTTGGACCGAGCCTTGGTGCGCTAAAGCTACTTGTTTAGTTTCATAGCCTCCGACACAAAAGAAGGAGTAAAATTGTGGATGTATGTACAGTATATTGAATGGCAGCTCACAAACAGGACAGGGAATGGATCAAAGACCCACTATCTAATGAAACCCATGGACTTTAAGAGGCGTAGTGCTTCTTATAGAACTCTGCTGCCTCATTGCCTGCTATCCTCCCGAAGACAACACACTCTAGAAGCGATGACCCTCCTAAACGATTCTGGCCATGAAGTCCTCCAGTAACCTCTCCCGCAGCCCAGAGACCCTTGATGGGAGTTCCCTTATCATCTAGCACCTGGCTGTGCTCATCAATCAAAACGCCCCCCATTGTAAAGTGTGTAACAGGGGTGACTTTTCCGATGTAGACCACTGAGTCCAGCGTCACGTCTTTCAGAGTCCAGTTTCCGAAGGCAGTACGGCCGAAATCGTCTTGTTGCTTGCCAGAAACAATATCCGCATATGATCGAACAGTTTTAAGCCCCAATGAGCCAAGCTCACGCACCGTTGTCTTGCGTAAGAGCTCCTTCCACAAATAGAACCCCATATGCGACCCTAATGCAGTGGCGGTCCCTTCATCTAAGAGAACGCTAATATCCCATTGCCGTGCGTCAGTCTCCAATTGGCGCGCAGTGCGCATTATAACATTCGTAATATGCTCCCGAGTTTCCAATTCGTTCACAAACCGAGTTCCATCGCCTAGAAGGAGAATTCCGCCCTCTCCACGAAGCGCCTCTGCAGCAAGGATCTTCACGGACGCCGAAGGATCCTTCTCATCTACGAACCCAGTCGGATGAATCTGTACCTGGTCCATATCCAATACCCCGGCCCCTATTTGCTCCAGGAGGGGCTGCGATCCCTCCACTGCCTCGTTTGTGGAAGGGATCCCGGCCAGATCAGGTCGGTACTTAGCCAGGAGTCCATGTGCATCGCCTGCAAATCCACCACTTGCAAACACAACTGGTCCATGAAGCGTTGTCGCGTCATTGTTTCCCGTTTCACTTTCTTCTCCACCACCTGCGTACTGGACCCCTAAGACCTCATCCGCTTCACGCAGAACCTTGGTGACTCTAGCACCGGATCGAAGCTGAAAGAGCGAACTAGCTTTCAAAGAATCCAGAAGCGTACTGACGATAGCGAACCCTGGTGTCTTTTGGCCCCCTCCACGATGAGTCCGCGGCTGACTATGTCCACCTAGGCGGCAGACCTTACTGAGGTCGACACCTTTTTCATCCGTGAGCCAGTAAACGGCTTCGGCAGACGAAGCAGTAAGGGTGGTTATCAGCGATTCCCGTATCTTATGCTCTTTAGATGGAGAAGAGGCGAAAACACTCCCCGCCGACTTGACCGTGTCAGTGAAAAATAGCTCTTGGGAATCATTCACGCCCTCAGGCTGGAACTTCGTCGGGACTCCGTTTATCCCCGATGAAGCCTTGATACTATTGCCTCCGGGTTTCTTGGCTCTATCAAGCATTATGACAGGAACTTGATGCGAGATGAGTTGGGTTGCTGCTGACAGCCCGGCGAGCCCAGACCCAACCACTATCACGGGTTGGGGTTGCGTTAATGCAGAGGGTAATAGGGAGGATGAGGAGCTCATTGTTGTGAGGAATCTGAAAATACTATTTTGTAGGGGGTGTATCAAAGATTGAAATGGACGTAGATTCATGTTATATTTTATTGACACAAGATTTATAGATGTGGTTGCGACACAGGTGATAATTTATTGCACTGGAGGAGGACCTCTGTACAACTTCGGAGAGGAATCATATGATATCCGATCATTCCACCCTTACGGATGTCTTCTCTTCCGCGCCACCCATGGAACACTGGGTTCATTCCTTGGAGCCGAAAACCCTCTCATCTTGAATTCGGCAATTAAGATAGATGAAGATAACTTATTAACGGACGATGGGTTCGAGACAACCTTAATATAGATTCGGCCTGAGGCGCTTCATGTTTCAAGTTACCACTCTCATACCTTCCTTTGCCTTATATGTAACAAAAGTATACAGCATACTGCAAGATATCTGTATATAGACAGAATAATAGCATTTAATAGCCTAGGATTCTGCTACACCAAAGCGAGGTTCAGGTTTTCAGCCAACGAGCATTATGCCCTAATTGCTGCCTAAGGCAGAGAGATAGATCGACACTTCGAAGAAGATGAATACAAGCTGAAGCACTTTATGTCCGCGAAATGATGTCAACCCTAATTTCTAGGGCTGATATGGCTCGACCAATGACGGAAAGCACCGTGGCAGTGCCTATGAACATTATAATCTTTGGTTCGTGATTATGGGGTCCGCCCGATGGGGCTGTGCTCTCGAAGATATTCCATAGAAACCTTGAACATTGTCAAGGCGATCGATCGAGTTTACTTACTTAGGCTTAGACCCTGAAAGAACCGTGAAGATGATTTCCGAATTAGTTAAGATCGTATCCGGCAACTGATTCAGCCTAATTCTAACTGACCAATCCAATCGCCGTCCTTGAGCTCAAGACCTCCACGCTGTGGCTGATGCTGACACACTGCGCAGAGCATAACTACCCTATTTCCTTTAATCTAGGTTGACTTCAAAGGCTGGCTGGCTTTTAAAAAAGCATATAAACGATGGCATGGAACTTGTCCTGGAAACCCAGGTTCAGCAAAGCATCGCTTTGTATCTTATTGAAAACGCGAACTTGTCGAAATGTTTTTAGCAGCCAAATTTGTCTATCGCAAGATAAAGCCAAGGAACCAGGAATCGAACGATAATGCCCCAAAGCCTGTTGTACAGAAACCTCCTTGCCCACATTCGCACCCATTTCAGGTCGAGCTCGTGAGAAGGACGTCTGCTGAGAATGCTGGGACTTCTCGGGGTGCAACGCCTTCAACAATGGAAGAGGATAGGGTGCTTGTGCCTCAGGGCTCACCAGATGACGATAGCATGTGCCAGGCTTGCAAAAAGCAGAAGCATGATGCCCGTGTCTATCGATGGAAGCTCATCGCTGGGCTGTCTCTGCCGTTTATACTGGCAACGTTGGACCTCACAATCGTTGCTACGGCGCTACCGTCTATTGCATCTCACTTCAGTGAGCTGCCCCATTGATTATTTACAGATTATGCAACTGACCTTGATGACTATAGATAAGTTTGATGAGCTGAACTGGATTGTCACTGCTTTCACATTAACATCGACGACATTCATTCCTATGCTTGGTCAGTTTGCCGATGTCTTTGGGCGTGGTGAGACTCTCCACCTCTCTCTGTTCCTGATGATTATTGGAAGCGTGCTGTGTGCAGCTTCGCAGACATGGGGTATGCTTTTATTTGGAAGGGCATTGCAGGGTGTGAGCGATGCTGGGTTGATGAATGTTGTTATGATCATTCTCTCGGACAAAGTGTCTCTGAAGGAGAGCGCAAAGACCAAGTCTCTTTTTACACTTGTTGGTGGTGTGGGATATGCTGTTGGGCCGCTCATTGGAGGGTAAGATATCCAATGACATTAGATCATATATAGTACTGACTGTATCTAGGTATTTGACAGATGTGAGACATTTATATTGATAAATGGTGTGCACCGGATGACTGACTGCAGTAGGGCAATTGGAGATACTGCTTCGTGATATCTATACCTGTGGGCTTCCCCGACTTTCTCCGAGAGATTATGAGGGATAAATGCTAAGACCATTACAGATTGCCGTTATATCTCATGTACTCATATTCGTTCTCTTGCGAAACGAGCTCATCGAGGGTATAATCTTTAAGAAGGGCTCTCGCCTGTCAGGGATTCTCCCAGCACTCGCAACTGTGGATATCATCGGTTCAATTCTTTTTATTTTCGGCGTTGGGCTCATAATTCTAGCCACTGCCTGGGGAGGAGCCACTTATTCATGGTCAGCGCCTCAAGTCCTCGCGCCATTGATCATAGGTAGCGTTTGCTTCGTTGTATTTTTCATATACGAGTACCTTCTCGAGCCGGGAAGGATATTTGCGCGGATCTTCCCAAAGCAGGTGGCCATGCTCCCATACAGCATGTTCGCCAGAAGAGACACAATTTGGCTAGCGATCTTGCAGTTCTCCACTGGAGCATGTAAGTGCTGCCATCGACCCCTAAATTTGCCTACAAAGATACTGATATCTGCAGCAATGTACTCAATCTTCTATTACATCGGCATCTACTTCTCCCTTGTAGAGGCATATCCAGCTTCGAAGGCAGGCGTACAGCTACTTTACTATATCCCCGGTCTAGGAGGTACGAACTCCCCCCCCCCCCACAGGGCCCCCCAAACATCCCTCTATACATAACTGACTCAACGTCCCGCATAGCCGGAGTCTACATCGCAGTCTTCATGTGCAACGTCTGGCCAGCACAAAGTTTCTTTCCCCTTAACATCGGCACAATAATCAGCACCGTCGGCCTCGCCATGGTAGCATGGGCCATCAGCGCGCAAAACACCAGCCTAATCAACGCCATGATGGCCATAACTGGTGCCGGAACAGGTCTCCGCTTCATGCCCGCAACACTGCACATGGTCGGCGTGTGGCCGGAGAAGATCGCGCCCGCACAGTCATTAATGCGATTCGCACAGCCATTTGGCGGCACCCTCTGCCTTACAATCATGGGCAGTGTGTTCAACAATAAATTCGCCCGGTCTTCAGTTGCGTCAGGGAGTGCAGGCGCCGGCAGTAACCTTGATGTCCACGATACCAACTCTCTCGCATTTATCGCGGATTTGCCCGCTGATGCCCAAAATGCTGTTCGAATGGCCGGTAAGAACGCTATCATGTGGGCCTTTATCTCGGTCTTGCCAATTATGGGACTTAGTCTTGTTACGGGACTCTTCATGGGGAATGTATGGATTAAGCCTAAGCCGAAGGACGAAGAGCAACGCAATGCACCAGACGAGGGAAATCATAGCGAAGTTATCTATGTACCTTACATCTGGGCTTTGCTGAAGGTACGTTGCTCTTCACTCCCAAAACAACCCCCCCCCCCCCCTTTACCTTTCCCCAATCATACGTCCTTCTTACTAACACTCGCCAGGGCAACATTGACTCCTACAAAAAAGTCAACAAGCCACTATTAGAAAGCGAAAAACAAGCCACTCAACTCTAACAAAGATGAATATCCTCAACTTAGGATAGAAAACCCAATATAGACATATCACAAACATAATTATTCTTAGCACACTCTCTTCAACTGTAATCCACCCATCCAAATCCCCTCAAACGCACTCCCCCATAAGCAAAAAGAAAATTCACCTCAAAACACCCCCAACACCAGCCCACCCAAGCACAAACCCAGACAGCGCCTCTCCGAAAACGCCCCCGCCAAGCCACACATCCCTCCATGCGCCCTTCCTCTTCACCTCCCTGCCAGAGCCCCACACCATACCTTTCGCATCGATCCCCTCGATCTCACCCACGTTCGGACCAGGGAAGAACACCCCCGCGCCTTGCCCATTTGACCGGTAAAGCAGGAAGATGTGGAAGACGCCCGAGACGACGACCGTACCGGCTAGATAGAAGATAAACCCCGTTGTAGATTGAAGGGCAAGAATACCAGCTGCTAAGCCTAGGAGGAAGGAGGTTATGGAGTGGAGGTTTGATAGGATCTAATTTGCTTGCATGTTAGTTGGGACTTCCACTTCTTTTCGGCCCATGGACTGAGAATAGGTCGGTGGAGTTTAGGGGGTAGGGTAAAACGACATACTCGGTTATTATGCTGGACGGCCTCTGGGACGAGAGGATTGATTAAGAGGGAGATTTCTTGTTTCGTTGGTGGCATTTTGATTCCTCCTTTTGACTTGATGTCTGGGCGGTTGGTATTGGTCGTTTGTTTTGATGGTTTCACGACTGGGGTGGAGTGTAATACTGGTTATGGGCTCGAGAAATGAGAGGCCCACTGTGTCATGAGAAGGTGCCGTACTTCAATTGGCCGAAGTAGACGAGACGCGAGAAATAATAGTCGGGATAATCGGAGGATTGGTGATGATGTCGAGAGAGTTGATGTGGATTCTGCTGTATGCTTCCGCCTCGGTTTGGTCTGGGGAGCTTAGTCATAGCTATACGGGACTGACCGATGCCTTAGGCTACTGTTTCCCTCGAACCCTAACTTGGGCTGGAAAGGGGATGATTATAGCGAATAGCTATTTTCATCACAAGCCGAGGCTACAAAAAAGATAATAATAAGAGCAATAACTTCCAGTAACTAAATTGACTATAATGAGCCAAGACAATCTGCGATAGTGACAATTTTAGCTATTCAACAGTCCCAATCCATCCTCACCATGTCCACCATTCACAAGTTACGACATCGCCAATGCACAACTCATGCTCGCCAGGAGATTAAATCACAGCAGACTGCAATCAACCTTGCCGCAACACTGATTCTTCCCGCTCTTCCAGATACAGTTGTTGGCCGGCGCCTTGATATCGCAAGGAATCTCCGTCAGGTCAAAAGGTGTGCACATCTGCGGATCCTGCGAGAAGAAGGTAATGGCGGGAGTCTGAGACGGGCAAGCAGGGCCGATTCCCCACTCGACGCCTCCAAGACAGTACCTTCCGCATGGCCATTTGCTTAGGGAAAACTTGCCGGCTGTCGCGAAGTCCTTAGTCTTCCCGATGTGGGCGCCATCTTTGGCATTATTGAGCCACTGGCCTTTGTTGGCGCCAGTTTTGACGTCGCCATAGAGATCTCTAATATACACGGGGTCCTGGGGGTTGATGGGAAGGTTACCGGTACATTTTTCGTCTGTGCAGAGCTGGAATTTGCCATAGTGAAAGGTCATGTCGTCGGGGCGGGCGTAGTAGATCCCGTCTTCACCGGAACCTAGAGTGTTGCCGTTGGGTGCGGTGAAGGTGTAGCATTTACCTAGAGAAAAGTGGGCCATGAGTAGATGATCTAGGGTGATGGGGCTACAAGTTGCGAGAACATACCCGAGGCCAATCCTGAAGTGCAGATCTGCTCGTGGCAGGCCCCGTCTGGACCTTCGACCGTATCTTTAGGACAGACACACTTGCCGTCGACGAGGACCTTGCCATTATGACACACTGGCTTGCAGATCAACCCGTCATAGGTCTGTCCAGTCGGACAGCACCGGTATCCGACTTCTCCAGAGCCAGCGAGGTCATGACCTGCAGCGCAGCAATCAAATGCCGTCTCAGGGCTACCAAGGAGATTCAGTCCCTTCAGGCAGCAGGCAAAGTACTTCTTGTTTTCGGTAAGGATAGGAACAGTACCAGCAGTGGAGCAGGTCTTGGTTGTCCTGCATTCGAAGACGGGGTCACAGTCAGGGTCATCGTACTCGATCTTGTTGTCTGTGATGACCGCACCAGGACCAACTTCGAATGTTGGGACGTTCTTCCTATACACCTTGGCCTCGATGTAAGAGGCCTGGAGGAGGAGGGCCAAGAGACTAAGCTGGGAGGGCTTCATCGTTAAAGATTGAGGGACTGGTTGCTAATGAGATAAGTGTTAGTGATGATGGTTGGAACTGTGATCTTGATCGAACCGGGCTTGACACCCTTCTTATAGGTTTTCTCGTCGCTTGATATGGACACCTTTGCGAACAAACCGTCATTGTACAGAGGCGGTCATAGTCTCAGCTCCGCAATGTTTGACACACTTCGCTGTGAACATACCAGAACACTTCGTCTCATTGACAGGTCAGCTGGTATGCCTTCTACTGCGATCGTCATGTCTCGCCTCTGATATGGCCAGAGGCAAAGAGCTGAGGCCAATCAGAGGCTTCGAGGGCTAGAAAAACTGTAGAGTATTCAAGTTCATTCAGTCAGCCACGGTTATCTATTTGTCACTATCACAGGGGTGTGTATTGGATGAAGAAAACAGGGGTTCAGGAAGATCGGCCCAGCTGATATCCATGATTTAACTAAAGGATCTCTCAAAGCCCGAACTGATTTGTAGTATCCCGCTAACTTTAGACTAAAGGAGGCGACTGAAATTACAAAACCCCAATGCGCTATATACTGGAGTGTGAGTGTGCATAGTAAAGTGTGCTCACAGTATCAAGCCATTTTTGTGTCTAGCCTCTAATATGCATAAAGCTGAGTTTTACTCTAGTACTCCAGCGGTTTCTGTTAGCAAAAACTTCACAAAGTCGGTAGTACTCTTCTAGAGGCCAAGGAAACCATGTCCCGGACCCACCCCGTTACAGAGCAGTAGGTACACAGACACATGCATAAATCTAGAGCATAGCCCGGTTGGAAGACTGATGTCTTTGCACATGAACAGGCTTAGCATCGCTGCGAACCAAAATTGGGTGTTCGGCAGAGGGCGGACCTTTCGTACAACTGGCTGCAAGTGAAACATGTCTGCAGGTGGCTTCGGCAATCACCGAATGTACCCCATGCAGATTATTTCTCGGGGAAGTCGGGGCTGCATTCTTCAGACCCCGCAAGCCATTAATCGTTGGAGTTATACTTAAGACGATGTTTGCTATATGTAGATCCCGCTTACGAAACGGGACCCTTGCAGGTAATTGAAATAGCGGGGACAGTTTTGTAGCATTAATGGGGCACATGACAGTATATGCGTGAGGCTGGCTGAGGTGTATGTATAATTGATGTTTTATTACTTTCTGGCTGCCGAGCCCTAGTTCGGGCGTCGGATCCGGGAGACAGTTCGATCATGATCTTGAGTACCGGAAATGATAAGTACTATCTCATGCTACAAAGACAGGCTATAATGGGGGTATAATGACTTCGCTTCGCAAGCATGTATGGATTAACTTCTTATGAAGCTGCACTGGTTACTTATGGCTCTATTAGTACTAGTTAACCCTAAGTTAGTCAGGCTAGAGACTGTGGCCTATTTCAAGGTCGAGTCTAGAAGACGCGGCTCGATCAATATGATCAAATTAACATACAATTTTCGAAAGGATATATACCATTTTAGGAATATTGGACCAAGAGTCTCCTCGCCTAGAGCTACGTGAAGATTAACTCGAGAGACAACAATGGACGGACACCACTTTCGCACGCGGCAGGAACCAGGCATGGAGAGGCTGTCTAGCTACTGCTAACCCGACGCGACATTAAAGCTGACTTAGCTGACAAGGTTGGGCGGACACCACTCTCATATGCAGCAGAGACAGGCTATCTGAAATCGTGTGACTTTTCCCAAGTCAAAACGACGTCAGCACATATTCAGTAACTTGGATGATTTGGGCTGGATGCTACAATCATATGCGGCGAGCCAAGGTCATGATGCGGCTGTGATGGCCTTTCTGGCCCAAGATACCATCAGACACCACTGTCCCATGCTTCAGAGTGTGGGCATGCGGCTATGGTTGAGATGTTGTTGAGTCGGAGTGACGTTGACCCTGATGAGGAGGATATATCTAGCCAAACACCACTATACTTTGCGGCTCAGATTGGCCACGAGGACATTGTCAGGTTGTTACACGTCCATGGTGCTAATGTGGGTACGAGAGACGTCCATGGTAGAACGCCGATATGGAGGGCCGCGGACAACGTACATACAGCAACCGTCAGCCTGCTCATTGAGAACGGCGCCGACATTGACTCAAGATACGAATTTGCCATAGCTCCGATAGCCGAAGCTGAAATTCCGGGACAGAAGGAAGCCTCCAGGCTTTTACTTGCCTCCGTGTTAGAGATGAGACTGCTTGAGTTAGAAGGATCTTTTTTTTTTTAACCACATGAGATAACTAACCCTTCTTAATCAAGGAAGTAACTTAAGACCTCGTGAGTGTATTTTGGCTTATATCCAGGTAGGGCTGTGACCATGCAATCAGAACAGAGAACTCTGATGTATGTATGTATTCATGTTATAATGCGCACTAGTCACAGCGCAGTCTTGGCAAGGCCCTTTCTTTCTGGAGATTGGATCTCCCATTCTCTATGAGCAATTTCCACTATACCAGCAGCATAATTAATAGTAGCATAATACCCAAATACATACATACAGAAATTCCTGAACAGCCAGCCACAAAGGCCGCCTGTTTCCTTCCAATTCCTCTCTGACCTCCATCTCGAGGTCAACCGCTAATACTCACCCTTCGACATCCCCGTTTGTGCCAAATATCTCATCCTTGCGGGCGACATCGGACGCTTAATAGACTACGATGACTACCGTGATTTCATACAAAAGCAAACCAACCAGTTTGAGCTGGTATTCCTGGTTCTAGGAAACCACAAATTCTACAATGGCACTTTTACTGCGGGACTTGAGAAAGCCCGACAACTGGAACAAGAGCCCTCTCTAAACGGGCGGCTTGTTCTCCTCCATCAGAAACGCTACAATATCCCAGGACCTGGCGTGACAATTCTCGGTTGCACGCTTTGGTCCAAGCTTCCTCCAGACTCGGCAGAGACCGTTCGGTCTAGAGTCCAGGATTTCAAGCAGATCGAAGACTGGACGGCCCATGATCATAGTGTCGCTCATGTGTCAGACCTTGCTTGGCTACTAGAAGAGATGCGCCAGGTAGATGGAGAGGCAGAAAATTCAAAGTCCGTGCTGGTTGCGACGCACCATGCTCCTTCTCTCCAGCGGACTTCAAGTCCACAGTATGCACAGAGTCCATGGAGGTTTGCATTTGCGACCGATGTTTTGTCGCAAGTGTCTAGCAGGGTCAGGATTTGGTTGTTCGGGCACACGCACTATACCACGGATTCTAAAAAGTGAGGCATAAGGATTGTGAGCAATCAACGGGGATATGTGCTATCCTGGAATGACTCCAAGAGTATACAGAATGGGTTTGAGGTAAAGAAGGTAATACAGGTGTGAACAAGATCTCTGGATGTACCACAACGCTCCTAACCCGTGGAAGTAGGTAGAGGTGTGAAAGATAAATAATGCATTGAAAATGATTCACTTCACTCCGTACAGATGGTAGTCGTTAATTAATTCAGTATTATACTCAACATAACATCAAAGCTTCAAGCCAATCAGTCAAGCCTCATCCTTGTCATAAAACCATTTTCCTGGCCTCGTTACATTTGGGACACAACCGGGCCTCCCAAATGCATCAAGTCCTTGGGAATTGTCGAAGGCAGCCCAATAGCCAATTCCATCAAACGAATACATACAGAGTTCAGTCATTCATCCAATATCTGATCAGACGATGTTTTGAATCGATTAGTACACGCCTCTCCTTCCCAAAGGGTCATCCAATGAATCGCTCATGGATATAATCGGATCCTGCCACTTATGCCCAATCTCAATCTAATCAAATTAATGCAATGGAGAGAATGTAGAAAAGAAAGAGATTAAAAAAAAACAAAATGAAAATAAAAATAAAAAAATAAAGGATCGAGGGACAGTGTCCTTCCATCACGCAATGTTGTCAAGTTTGCCATCAGTCTTGGCCTCTCTGACCTGTTCAAAGACCTGCAATCATGTTAATGTTTTGCCTTTCCCAAACTCGACCTAGCGATTGACTCACCTTGAGCATCTTGTTCCTAGCACCAAGAGCATTGACGCCGCGCTCCTCCAGAGCCTTGTCGTCAAGCTCAACCAGCTCCGTCCATTTCAAATCCTTTAGATTTTCCGTATACTTATGCAAGCGCAGGGACCTCAGCCAGCTGGGGATGTCCTTCAACAAATTAGGGTCGGTAGGATCCTCGGGCGGCTTCGAGCTACCACGGCGACCCCGCGGAGAGCGACCGCGAGCGACCTCCGAATGATCCGAGAGATAGCCTTCGTGACCACCAAGTCCGAATTGTCCGATGCTGAGCGCACTCAGTCCATTGCCCATGAGAGCGTTATTAGGGTCATACGCCGCCAAGAATCCGTTGTTCTGGGGCGAAGTAAATCCCATCGGACCGAGAGAGCCACCTTGCATGGCAATTCCAGGAGAAGTTGGGCGGGAACGCCGACCCGCCATAGCGGCTTGTTGTTGGGCCTGAAGCGCCGCTAGCTGTTGGGCGTTCAAGAGTTGTCCGGCAACAAGGTGGTTAGTGCCTGGCAGACCCGGGCTTGCAAGACCACCTGGAGGCATGTTCTGGTTAACATTGGCATTCTTCCCTTGTCCGTCATTGGAGCGAGCGCGGCGGTATTTCCGAGCATCATCGAGCGCAATGCGGTTATTCACAGTCGACAAAGCAGCCAGCTTCATCGCTGTCGCATTGGCTACCATGTCAGCCTGCGAGTTCTGCTGCTGTTGATGCTGTTGCTGCTGCGCGAAAGTAGCTGTCATAGGAGTGTTGGTCATGGAAGCCCAGCTGGCATTTCCAACATTGTATGGCGACAGAAGAGGGGCATCGATCTCAGGTGCGGGAATCGTGGCAGTTTGTGGCAGAGGTGAACGGAGGCCAGAGGATGACTGACTGAACTGCCCCATCGGTTGCTGGCCGGAGGATGACTTGGGTCGGGCAATCGGCGGTTGACTTTCGGGACCCCGTGGGGCCCACGGAGACACAGGTGGCTGGCCTAGATTGTCCGTACTGTTATCCGGAGCCGAGATAGTGGGTGCAACGAATGAAGTCCGATCTCCGAATACAGCACTGTTACGGTTCGAGGGAGGGGCATTGCCAGTCTGCTGGGTAAACTCAGCCTTCTTTTTAGCAATGGCTGCTGCGGCATCGGGGAACATCGCATTGATAGTCGAGGAGTCCAGTCCTGAGTTGCGCTTGGCACCAGGGGATGGTGGGGGGCGACCCAGAGAGTTCCGAGAGCTGTCCACATTCAACTTCGACATAGCGTCGTTCAAACGGTTAGACATGGCATCTACGGAGAAGACAGAAATGTTAGCTAGGAACCAATGCATGTTTGTCCAGGATTTATCGGTAACATACCCTTTTCTCCAAAGTTCGCAGGCGACAGCAATCCCGACATGGGATGGCTCTTGGCCATTTGCTGCAAAACTTGGATAAAGAAACGAATCTGCACCTGAGTGGTCTGCTGGAGCAGAGCATACAGTGCGGCGGTGCGCTCGGCTTCACTGAGCACACGGAACCATTGCTCGATAGCACTAAGTTCATCCTTGAAGTCTTGATCAAGGGTGGCAGCCGCCATCTCTTCTAGTGTAGTTTCGTACTGATCGATATCAGCAAGCCACTGCTGCGCCGCACGATCCAGAGGGTCCTCTGCATTGTTAGACGCCTGAGACTGCTGATTGAAATACACCTCTGATGACGGACGGATGCTGCGAGACGAAAGGGGAGACGGAAACCCCGACATGTCGGCCGACGCTCGAAGCTGATGCGAACCTAGGTTACGGGACGACGACGGGGGCCGAAGGGTAGACTTGGAAGCGTCTGGAGTGCTATTGCGATTGCCAATGATGTGGCTGGCCATGGAGCGAGAAATGAAAGTGGTATCGATCAAAGGGAAAGCCAGGTACAGGGGCTTCTTTTTTGCCTCAGGGCTTGGATGTATAACAAATACAGATAGAAGAAGAGGATATTACTGCAAAACACCTGCAGCACCTGCTGAGTTTGCGTAGTATCGGTAGGACTTTTGGTCGAGAGAAGACTCTAGGATGACAGTCGATAGGAAGAACCGGACTAAACCGAAGAAAACTCGTACAATCTCTGTAAGGACGGAGATAATCTGTCTTTCCTGCTGAAGCAGGATACCCAACCACAGTGACTCTTAAGCGTTGACGATCGGGGCACAGACCAGTCCAGTGGCTGCACTACCAGACTCGAGCTCTGAAGAGGAATTCGAATCGAAAGAGCATCAAAGGATTTCGGCAAGGGTGAGCAAGAGATCGGTGGGTTCGCGGAGTGGGCAAAGCGGAGCGTTAACGGGTATAAATTAGCAAGTGTGGGCTTTTTTTTCCTCCTTTTTTTTTGGTCTTTCTAAACGAAAGGACGTAAAGATCTTCTGCAATAGTGTGTCAAACACAACAAGCAGGAAACCTAGCGCATCAAAAAGAGAAAGAAAAAAAAAAGGAAGGTAAGAAAAGAGACAGGAGGGAGATGAAAGAGGAAAAGGGAAAAGTTAGATGGTGGGAATAAGGTGAGGATAGGAGGAGAACGGAGAAGGCAAGGAAGCGAGAAGAAGAAGTTCAATGAAACGGCGCTTTGCCGTTTGGGCGCGCGGGAAGGTCACTGGACTTCCCGAACAAGAAAAGACTCGACTTTCCCACTGTCAATCCATCTTCTCGGTTGCTTCGAATAGCTCCACTGACAAGGGTTCTTAATTCGCACGACACGCTTAGTTCGTCTTTTTTCCTGTTCTCATTGCCCGGCTTCACGGCGACTCCATCGAAGGCGAGGTTGTCCGCGTCTGCACAGACTGCTTTAGCCTCTCTCTAGCTTCTCGGTGCGCCGGTTTGTCTTGGCCTAGCGTTGACTGGCGCTTAATTATTGCTATGAATTAAAAAATACTTCGGCGCATCTGATAATTTTTTTTGACTCTTTGTGTTTATTGTTTACTTTCCTTTCAACATTTCTGTTCTCAATTATCTCAATTTGAACTGAGAGAATTCAATTATCTACGGAGTATATCACACTTTATACGCCACCAGGGAAACTCCCCACTCTGGTTCGCTGACACTGCAGCTATGATCGGCCCTCATAGTGCACCTCGGGATCTTTGATACCAAACTATTTTTATCCTTTTTTTATGCTTTCGCACTATTCCTGTGCAACCAGCCTTCCTACCTTGATTTGTTCTCACAAATGCGCTGAAATTATCAAAAGGATTCACTGTTTTTTTTATGGGTACTTGGCTACGAAAGAGATCAAGTGACACTACAGATCCTGGTTGATAGCCGGATACTCCAAGCGCCAAAATGGATTATCTAGATGGAGACCAGTCCGACCACAACACACAACCTGGGGAGATTGCGTATCCTGACATTGACGAGACAATACATTACCCGTGGCAGGGACCTCAGTCAGCGGTCCAAGCCGACCCTATCCACTCGGTATTGGACCCCCGCCTGTATAAGGATTTGTTTCCAAGCAATGCATCACAGTTACCGGAGGAAACACCCCTCGATGAGGACGAGGATGCGGAAGACCTTCCTCAAATTGATGATGATTCTGCTGAAGTCTCCAATTATGAGTTCTCCCCAGAAGAAAGCTCCACGTAAGTTTTGATCTAGGCCTTCGTTCCGGCTTCAAACTGAGCTTAAGCATAGAGATGAGGAACTCACCGATGAGGATGATGAAGGTGACAATGATTCGTATTCTCGCCATCGGCGGCGTCGCGGAGGCACTGGGCCATTTTCTGGTCGCTTTGGGGCGCGTGGTGGTAAGGGAATCAAGCGAGGGCCTCGCAAACCATTAGAGCCTAGCCCCGAGTTCAAGATACTACACTCAGAGGCTACGTCTGCATTCATTGATGGCGATTATGACCGCGCCATCGGGTTGGTAAAACAGGCAATCCAGATCAACCCAGAGATGTTCGCCGCCCATTCTCTGTTATCCGAGATCTTGTTGGCACAGGGCCACAAAGACAAAGCATTGACCGCTTTGTGGAGTGGTGCGCACACGCGCCCTAAGGATCCATCGGTTTGGACTAAAGTGGCACGAATGATTCTAGAACGGGCTGGGGATGATCGCCAGAGCGCACTCAATGATGTTATTTATTGTTATAGTCGCGTTCTAAATATCAACCCAAAGAGCTACAACGTGCGCTTCCAAAGAGCGGCCATTTACCGGGAGTTGGGATATAATGGTCGAGCTGCGACGGAATACGAATGGATTCTTAAGGAAGTTCCGCACAATGCTAGGGCTCTGCGACATATTGCTGAGATTTACATTGACCTGAACGATGTCCAGAAGGCGATTGATCATTGGACAAAGAGTGTCCAATATTATTTGACTATCGACCCAGAAGAAGCTCCCGAGTTTTCTTGGTCAGATGTGAATATCTATGCTGAGCTTTACGGCTATTTGAACCAACATGCGAAAGGACTCAAGGCCTTGAAGACGCTCTCTAGATGGCTCCTTGGCCGCAGAGAAGATACAATGTGGGAGAATTTTGATGAGGATGACCGTGAATGGGATGCTGCTGATTCTCCTCGGCGCATCAAAGTTGAGGGCTATGAACCGGGACGTTGGCCACGAGATTCCTATGGTTTAGGCTTTCCCCTTGAGCTCCGCATCAAACTTGGCCTTTTTCGGCTGAGGATGGGTTATGAACATAAGGATGAAGCTTTGGTAAGTACCTTGTGTAGACGGAAAAGTCCAGCGTACTCCTTGTCCCTAACACGAGCTTGTAGCATCACTTTGGGTGGCTAAATCCCGGCGACACGTCCGAAGGAGCCCGGCTTTACGATTATGGGGATCTCTTCCGTGAGGTTGCGGACGCACTGAAGGAAGTGGGCTTATTTGAAGATGCGTTACAATTTTACATGCCACTTCAACAGACGGAAGAGTATGCAGATGTCAGTTTCTTCATGGCAATGGGAGATTGCTTTCGTCATCTGGAAAGACTCGAAGACGCCGAGAATTGCTATCTCACAGTTGCGGAGCATGACGCAAGAAACATAGAATCGCGTGTGCAGCTGGCGAAGTTATACGAGGGCATTGGGATGACTGAACAGGCGCTCAAATACGTCAACGAGGCTGTTCTGCTTGGGAGACAAGAAACCAGAGGTCATCGGCGACGGAAAGACACCAGGCTTGAGCAGTTGGTGATGGAGTTTAAGTCAGCTGAAGATGATGTTGCGGCACGTCCCTTAAGTTCAGCTGCGCCGGATTCTGTAGGCAATGAAGCGCCAGCGCCTATACTCACCACCGCCCCTGCAGCTGCGTTTAGTAAAAATGACTCCCCAGAATCCGAAGGTGAAAGGACCGAAAATGTTCAGTTCCTCTATACCAAGTTACTGCAGTTACAACCAAGGGTCAAGGGCGGCGACCTCGAAGCCACGGAGGATTGGCTAGACATTGTCGACGCGCTGTTGCGTGAATTCCGGTCCAACCGGGTGTTCTATCCACTACAGCGCAATGTGATGTTTCTAGGATACTCACGGGATGCTCACAGGAAAGCTGGAAAGTCCAAAGGTCGAACAGTAATGGACGAAATGCAGGAGATGGCCGGTCGTCTCCAGGAATCTTTAGGTACCATTAACCCCATAGCTCACGTGTTCATTCCCAACTGACAAGCATGTAGGCACTATCTCCGAGGAACCTCTTCAAGGGGCTATACCAACTGGCTATCATGGAATATCATTTGATGAGTGGCTTGACCTGTTCCTTCAGTACGCCCTTGTTGTAGCAGGACAGGGTGAACCGGAAGAAGCGTACGACTCTCTGGCTGCCGCAGCAGATGCCAGTATCTGGTATCATTCCAAACCCAGCACTCGCTTGATTCACGTTTGCTGGTTCAGTGAGTTGTCCTATTGCACGTGCTTAGTTTTCAAAGCTGACTGGAAATAGCATGTGCTATCCGGGCACAGGACGAAGAAACTCTTGCCAATGAGGCACGCTGGTTCATAAAAGAGTATCAGTTCGTAACCGACACTTATCGACTCTTCTCCATGCTGAGTCGTCTCTGCGGCGACCCTCACCGGTCTCTCTTCCATTCATCACCGAATATGAAATTCATGCTGCGACAGATCAAAGCCATGGACTACACACTCCCAGATGACACTACCGGCCTACGACCAAGTAAACCTGTAAGAGAATCGATCTACCAAGAACGTGCCCGCCTATCGACGCGTGACGAGAACGGAGAGCCCATTCCAGCGGAGGAAATGGACGTCGCTCTTCTCGTGCTGTACGGCCATATCCTTTATTCAGGGAACAGTTTCCTACCCGCTCTGAATTACTTCTTCCGCGCGTATGCAATGGACGACCAGAATCCAGCAGTGCTTCTCTCAATTGCCCTCTGTTATATTCACCATTCCCTCAAGCGTCAGTCTGAAAATCGACACTTCATGATCATGCAAGGACTTGCATTTATGCACGAATATCGGCGCGTGCGAGAACAGCCAGAAAGTCTTCTCCAAGAGCGACAAGAAATGGAGTTTAATTTCGCACGGGTGTGGCACACCCTCGGCTTGAACAATCTGGCGGTAGAGGGATACCGGCAAGTTTTAGAACTGGGGAAGGAGATTCGGGCTGAGAACAAAGGAACAAAGCCAGCGGCGCAAGTCACCGAGCAGGTGTATGGCGATGTGGACATGAGAGATACAGGTTTAAAAAAGGAGCCCTTCGTCGAAGATTTCTCTACCGAGGCAGCTTTTGCGCTACAAGGCCTCTATGCTCTCAATGGGGATTTCCAATCGGCTAAGGACGTGACTGAAAATTGGTTGGTTATCTGATTTGTTTAAGTTGTGTGTATGTGAAGAGCGAGGGTACACTAGCGTTTATTGCATTGGTCTATTGTACGTGGTGCTATGGAGTACTACGGACTACTGAAGATGACAACAAAGGACATATCGTGAGATGTAACCGTTCAAGAGTTCGGGTATCCGCCACATTCTTGATGGCAGGCAGACGCAAAGAACAACACCGCCTTCGGCCTATCACAATATTTGAGGTTCAATCGGAGGGCGCTTAGTCCGACAAATGGACTGACTCGTAAGGTGGTAAGTTACAGCCATGTACCACATAAGAATAGTACTACTAGTTCGTCGCTGGAGTATAAAGAAAAAATTTTACAGTCCAAAACATAAATGTTTACAACAAACAAGCAATCCTAGCATCTTGAATACCACTTCAATTAAGCGGTCACACGACACCCTTCCTTTTTCGGTCAGCTAAAGCAAGTTAGGGCTCACTCGGAATGAGCAACCGGCCTTGTTCATCTTTTATGCAGCTGGCGAGTCATGCAGTTTAGATTGAGACTAGTGCTGAGATTATGATTCCCTCGTTGGTTACAAGCCCTCAAGCCTATCCTCAAGAAAAACAGGATTGTACAGTAGCTCAAAACGCTCGCTCAACAACAACAATGGAAGATCAGACCATCTAGGGCGCATCCATCGCTGTGGCCATGCGAGGGTGGTCGGATGAGCATTGACCCAGCCCAAAATATTCTTGAAAGCAGCCTTGGGTCGGACTTCGTCCTTTATAGTCATGCTCCCGATTACTATAGAAGATACCATCAACCGCAACAATCCATAGTAAATTGCTCACTTAGGAGGCTTCTTCCGTCTGTACTGATCCAAGCCAGGAACCTACCCAGCGTGCCTTCACTCCTGGCCTCGCGTCCCAGACGCAGGTCCGAGCAAGTCTTCCCACTTAGCTCGGGATAATCTCCAAAATACCGTCTCGTCAACATCTCCGTGGTCCATAACCCTCTGCTTGACTAGGAGAGACGGCGCAGTGCTGTCATATAACTTGACAACTTTGTCCCCAGGACCACTCAAGCATATGGCCTCGTTGCATTCACTGAGTCCCGTAAAGCCTGGATGGAGCACGCTTTCCCCTTCGGACACTCGTCGGGGTTCTTGATATCCAGCCATATATATGTGATATCTTTCCCACTTTTTCGCTGTTCGGCGATGAATATGAAGAGCTCGCGGGCAGTAGAGCCAGCGCTATCGTCACCTCCATCGTGGTCGGCCCACCATTCTTTCCAGGCAATCAGATCGACTTCTATTGCATTGGCGCCATGGGAGAGAGCGGCTGTGACTGCTTCAGGGCGGAGTACCATGTGTGCGATGGCATAGATCGGTCTCTGAATGGTAAATCGAGCATTCACAAAAGTGGCAGCGGCTGTAAGGTTCAGGAGAGAAAGAGCGCGTAGAGTGCGTGCTAGTTGTGATAGGGAGGGCATCCTCGAAAGAATCTATCTGTATCTATACGAATATGTATACGATGAGGTATGGCAACATAAACGATAGATGGGAAAAAGAGTTAATTAGCGAATCTGCTCTTCTCAAGTGATCGTTTGCTAGTCTGTTACCCTAACGACAACGAGGAATTATGCCACGCCTTATTTCAGTGAATACTGCAAGGCCTTGAACATAGGGCTGTGTGTCAAGGAGCTACTCATTTCGTTCCCCGGACTTCCAGATGTCTCGCATGTTGAATGGAGCTTGGGGGCAATATCTCAGCCTATGGATATTGCCCTCGAAGGTTCCTGTCCACTTCCCTTGAATTATTTGTCAACATGAATTGGACAGATATTCCCCATTGGGTCATTTCTCCCCCCCCCCCCCCCCCCCCCCCCCCCCCCCCCCCCCCCCCCCCCCCCCCCCCCCCCCCCCCCCCCCCGGCGGGTACCTTGGCATTTTACATTAAATATTTATTGCCTATGTGCAACAACCGACTATGATACTAGTGTCCCAAAGTAGTATTAGGTACGGCGCTAAAGCTACGTCATTATATTCTTAGGAGTTGTCAACCAGATCCACATTGAGAGATATGATGGCCACTAATGCGATCAGATCCCGAGGCGAACCAGCCCTATGATGCAGACATGCACAATGACATGGGCAGCGAGAAGTATTGGAGTGTAGGGATGGCTAATAGCCCAATCCCTTGACCAAGAAGTGTTCAGATAGACGCTCGTCCTAGAGGTCAGAGATAAGTATTTAGAGAGGTAAGATCTGGGGAGAGTAAGGATAAAGCATGTACTCCGTACTACCCCCTTATTGCCCATCTTAGTCTTTTAATGGATATTATGTCGTCCAACTAATTATTGTTGTGTAACATACAGTAAGAAAAACGTAGTACAGAGACGCCAAGACGCCCAGACACGGTGCCAGCAAAGGGGTGCTCTTAAAGAGAGCGTCCCGCCAAGACGACTAGCAGAGATATTGATGCCCTAGGGCTTGGATTGTTACTACTATTCCAGGGCATGTGACCAATGTGTTGTCATTTGTAGTCGTCTGTTCAGTCTCATTTCCATGGTATAGGACGAGGTTCTCTGCCGAAATAACCGTTCTGTCCCGCATCGCAACAAGCCCCCTATAAAACTCCATCTCTCTCTGATAGGCTTGTTGTATGCTCATCTTCTATTGTATAGCCCCGTACCAACCTTCAGTCGTCGGAGAGCCAAAACTTTCACTGCAAGCATCGTCATATCCCGAGCAGACTGAAACGAGAGGGTGGCTGAGCGTTCAAGAACGTTGCGAAAATAGCACAATTTAGGCTTCCTAATAGGCTAATACTCCCACTACATTTTTCTTTTTTGCTTCCCTTTCTGTTGGTCGCAAGCCAAGCTTACGCGTCTTCACAAGGCCTCCAACTGGAGTATATACCTTCGCTAACATGAGGGGGTGTGTGTGATAAGGCTCGCATAATGGCTGTCTCTGAGTTCGATTCTTACTAAATGGTTGCTTTTACTCTACTCTCAAAGGCATCTTGCTGTCTTGGCCTAGTTATTCTCCTGTAGAGGTGGAAACCAAAGTGAGGTGAAACCGCGCCAGGCAAAGCTGCACACCCTTGTAGTCCGTTTATCACAGATACAATAATATTAACGCCAATGTGGACTATGAATTGAAACTGCACAGATAATCGTGCACCCTTGCTTGTTTAGATTGTGTTTATTTATGCTCTATGAGCCTATCTTGAAAGTGCTATAGCGAGGGAACGTTCGTACCAAGGTTATATATATGCAATATCAATGTTATGATACATTTGACGAAGAACAGGCTAAGTTAAAGTATAGTGAGGATTATTAAAATCTGGAAATCTCTCTACTACTCGCCTCTTTTTGATGAACGATGTCCAGGTTGATACTAGGATTCATTAAGCATATAACACGAGGTTGTATACTAGTACTTCTCAAAGATAATTAAGTCGCCTGAACCACTATCCACTGCGGAAAATGGTCAGATTCTACATTTAGGCCAAGACTCTCAGCTACTGATATATCACGCGGCGGCTCTCAAGCAGTAGCAATACGAACTACTATGCATGTTGTATCAACAAGATATATATAGCCATATAGCACATATCAGAACACAAATCGTCACGACAGACACAATAGTTGGACCAATCTTTATGTCGAATGATGTGCTCCATATTTAGAAACTTCACTAGAAATTAGGCAGTTGAGGGAATTATCTAACCAATAACGCACCCTGATTTTGAAGCTTATTCAGGATAAGCTTAACGCACCTTAAGAATTAGTCTTGTTTGCGCAAATAAACCCAAGTATGGAGTTCTCGTTTTACGGGGTGTACATGAGCCGTGAAAATAGGAATTCATGTTCCATTTTTTAGCCGAATATGTATACTTCCATGCCAGAGGATCCAAGAGCAAAACTTTCACTCAAATTTGCAATATCCGGCAACGTAAGTGTTGAGAAATGGATTTGGGGTTAGCCATATTTGTCCCACAGTATCTCCTCATGAAAATAGCGGCATACTAATTCCCTAATAGAGCTATCTAGTAGGAAAGACATAAGCACCTGCCAGAGATAATAAAAGGTTTCCACAAACTGCTAAGGGAATTGAGCCAAGTCTCACAAGCCCTGCGGTCATCGATACTTGGATTACACTATAATCGATGCAGTGCATAATATGCCTCCGATATTCCTTGTGAAATGCCCTTTTCCGGTTTATAGCTTTTGTAAAATTCTGTGCATCACTTGGACTATGGATAAAAATGCATTGAATCTTAACTAGCCCGCTTTAATTGTATTTTTATTCCTCTTCTTTGCAGGAATAGAGGCTTAGAGTGACTTGATGTAATCCTTCAGCATTGAAATATCAGATTCATGATTACCATACCTCCACCAAAGCTCTTCACTTTCTTTTTCCCACTTTATCAACAGTTCCAGTCCCCAGTTCTATCCATCATCCTTACCCCCATTTCATTCCTACCCAGCATATGGAAACCACTATATATCTTTCCCTCTTTCCTTGAAACTGTCGAGGCAGAAAGCCAGTGGAAAAGCGTTGATATAGGACGTCTGGGTGTCTGTATCCAAGAACCTTTGATTATCAACTATACTTCCCGGCCGGGCACCGATCAGGGTGCACGGCCAAGTTATTACGATAGACAGCTTTACTAGTTGGAATATACTGCTAGCAGCCGTACGAGTCCCTAGAACAGTCGTGGCACCAACAACCATGAGCTTGGAGAGGTTTGAGCCGATTCTGGGAACAGCACTTGAGAAACGACAAGATTCACGGATTAGACAGTGCTGCAAGATTATCAAGTACAGCGTAGCTCTGGAATTGTCTAAACAACCACCCACAGGTTGGAGAAAAGCCAAAGATCTGGTACTGAGATGCAGAGTTTACCAACGCCGTTCACCGAGACCGGCTTGAAAAAGAAACTTGCACTCAAAGACCGCGGTAAGCAGCCGGCCAGAAGGGCAATATGTCTGGGGGCATCAGCCACTACGCCGATGAAGGTGTTGGGATGATATGGAAATCGAGTACCGTTTACTGTCAAAACGTGTCGTAACTGGCAATGTCATGGCCTGTCGAAACAATATCACTGGGAAGAAATGGGTCACCTTGGGGTAGAACTTTTCATCTCAGCAGAGCCCATCGGCCGCTCACCAATGGTGTAAAGTTAGCTTTCCGGGGCCCCACGGCAGCGCTGTAGCGTGGCCCCCTGGTAAACCTGCCCGATATCAGTGGGGTACTGTTGGGTGGTGAAGGTGTGTCCAGTCTTAATTCTCCTAAGCGATTCTCAGATCCTTCAAAAAGTCCACTAAGGCGATCAACCCAGCTTATGACATCGAAATCTCAGACACCGAAGCTCTACTCGAGATAGAACCAGCCATGGGCCATCGCTCCGCAGGTTTCATTACTCATGAGGGACATCAACCTGAGTAATGGCCAGTGACAACCCCACTGGTAGTCAAATAATGTGTCGAGGGGTAGAGCCTTTGCATTGAATTGGTATGGGTAGGGTGGGTGGGCAAAAAGAACGTGGATTCTATACAGGGTCTACTGTAGCTTACTTCGCAAAGCGGGTCACAGAGCATATGGAAACTGCCGAATGTATCAAGTCCTGTCACGGTTCAGGTGGCAGCCAAGTCACCACAGATGGGTCGCCATATCTAGACAGAGCCAACCGATACCAATATTGACCTCGAGACAAAGCACGACTTACATGCCTTTGGTAGGAAGCTTGGGATGAGAGGAAGCAGGAGAGCCGATCTCCACATGGTTCTTGCAATCCGGAAAGATATACAAGAGGCTGTGGTTTGATATGCCGATGATACACTGGTTCAAAGGCTCAATTTCTTGAGACGGTCATATTCGGTGTCTTCCAACCGGCAATAGTGTTCTGACCTTTCAACCCATTGTACCCTGATATACCAGATGCCGATATGTGACTCCGGGGTCGCGATATCGCTATGATAATAGTGACCCGAGGCGTTCTACTTCGTCGTCTGTGTGCTCAAGTAACGGGAAGAGCCGGAGAACTGTCAAACCTCGAGATACATGGATAGGTCCTGAAAAGCATCTTCCTGGGCATCGCAACATATATCTTGCACCACGTGTGCACAGCCTAACCGGTATCTATGAAACTAGCGGCAATCTGTTACTGTTTTCGGGAATTCATCTTTCGACAGGCGATGATCGAACAACCCTCCATCTGGCTAGCCTTACTATTAACGATATGATCGGTCATGTAATGGCAGTCGCCACCTAGCTGTGGGAAGCTTGTAGGGAAGAGGTTACTCGATCACGGGAATCCTAAAGGCATTTCCCAGTCAGCAATGCTACCATACCATCAACTGTCAAGGTGGATATTTATATGTATCAATTGCTATTTTTTCGGCATGGTACAAGTCGTGTCTTAGAAGCTCA
Organism: Aspergillus leporis; assembly: GCA_009176345.1. Taxonomy (NCBI): domain Eukaryota; kingdom Fungi; phylum Ascomycota; class Eurotiomycetes; order Eurotiales; family Aspergillaceae; genus Aspergillus; species Aspergillus leporis. The sequence goes on along the minus strand of ML732206.1, from coordinate 17,020 downwards.
GACGGAGGTATAGAAGCGGTAAGGAGCGAGCAAAAGAGGGCCGTACTGATATGTGATATTGCAGGCAATTCGTGATATACATTTGGGTAGCAGTCAATTTTTCATTGTACGCTGAGTTTAGGTATCCTTCTTGCTAAGTCAATAAACATACATGGCCAAACTGTGCAAGTATATCTATTAACCGAGTATGTTGAGTCTGATACAGCAGATATAATATAGTACATGTATGGAAAACAAAATGATGGTCTAGGCGAGTGTGGTAATATGATCGGTCCGACGCCACTGATGCAGGGCCAAAACGATAAAAAGATAGAAGCAAAGGATAAAAATAATTACTCGGTCTTCTTGTCGTCTTCCGCGTACAAGTCCGAGTCGTCGAAGAATACGGCTGACTGTCGGCGCATCTCCTGAAATAAGCTTCCTGTACTCCTACGTCGATTGCGTCGGTTACTCGGGGGTTGTGAACAAGAGGAGTCGCTAGATACAGTTGAGTCAATACCGGAGCTGTCTGATAGGTCCTCTTTGTTGTCTGGTTGACGATCCGGTAAGTTGTGGTCTAGGCGTTCTACCATCGGGTTGGAAGATGGGAGAATATGACCCCGACCCCAACGGGATCGGGCAGGAGAGACCGCGGGAGAATATTCGTGTAGCCCCTTCAAGAGCGCACTCTCAATCTTCAGTCTGTTTTTAATGAATTGAATCATGGGGAAAGCACTCTGTTGGCCCACGTTAATCATGCGTTCCAGTCGCTCGGGGGTAGGATCTGAGAGAATGTAGTAGAAATCGGACGGAATGGTCTTGGGCCATATTGTTATGGTTCCACTGAATTTTTGTAGCCAGATCTCGCTCCAATCCTGACCCAGCGGTCGTGGCAACAGTTCCAAATGCCGGAGGACTCTAAGCCATTTATTCAGATCCAGTTTGATATACTGTTCTATGGCAGATCCCAAGAAACCGCCGCGCCACCCTCGACCTCTCCTATGTGTGACCGGTCGACCAACGGATCCTCGAGAGCTAAAGAAAAAGAGATTGATATGAGGGTTCACCTAGTGAAAGTCAGAGGTTTCCTTGCAGTTGGTTAATCTTCAGATGGCGACTGGCTTACCTGTGACACAATAGGGAAGTTGACATTAAAATGAAGGTTCAGTGCCCTAATAGGAATGTCTGTGCGCAGGCTACCATCCTTCCATTTGTGCCCAAAGGAGTACGGCGCGAGGGTGCCGTCACGCTTCTTGGTCATCAGAACAACCGGATTGAGTATACCAGGGACCGCCGCTGAAGCGAGCACGGCGCTCCAAATGACGCAATTAGGGGAAGTCAGATAGTTTGCCAAGATTGTAGGTGAATGAGGGTCTGACGGCACACACGAAACATTCAATATTCGTCCGGTTCGTTCGTATGCCTCCCTGAAAGTAGTGGATCCTCTACAGAACCAGCTACACTCACGAGCCCAGGTAACTGTGTCAAACCGGGCTCCTGTCCGCCACCAGCGCGATACCCATTGGGCAATGCCATCACTACTAGTCCGGATACGATGTGCCAGGGCAGGAACGAGTAATTGCTTCAGTTCTTCATCGGTTCTAGTAGCAATTAGAGCAGCAACCAGAGCCCCTCCGGATGTTCCCGTTATGATTTCGGGTAAGACTCCGTTATCGAGTAACGCTCGAGCCACACCGAAATGGTAGTAAGCAAATGTGGCACCCCCAGACAAGCAAAGGGCAGTTCGACCGAAGTTGGTATCTAAGTGTTTGAAATGGTGATACTTGTCTTCGCTGCTGATCCCCTTATTGCTTGATATCACCTGAATGCACTTCTCCACTTCATTAATGTACTCTTGCACAAGGTTCTTGGTTCCGGAATATGATTCGCTGTAGAGTCGAGGATTTTCTACACCCGCGAAGTTGTTCTTGACACAGCCTTCTAGTAGCGCACATAGCTCCTCGGCCGCAGGTGTCTCAATTGAGCTGGCACCATTATGTCGCATCTGCCGTTCCACATTTGTTCGTGCCTCCCTTAACTGATTGACCAGCTTATTGATAGTGAGATGGTCATAGTACGCATATTCATCTATCTCCTTCCACTGCTGGTTTCCAAGGTAGTTATCGAGCGCTTGAGCGGCCTTCAGCCAATCGTCGTAGTTCGTCTGCTTCCAAAGCTCTTTCCTCAGGGATTGCTTCTTGCCTCTCCAGGACACCCACTGCTCATATAGCACGATGTAGAAGCGAGTTAATGCGTAGGCGAAACCGAGTACTATGATCCAGCCAAAGACGGTGAAGAGAAAAGGCCATTTCAGAACTGTGTAGAGCACACCTTCCCTCGTTTCATCGGTGGTCCGTCTCGGTTTCTTTCGGCGACCGCGATTCTTGCGAACGCGTTGGTATACTGGGCGCCAGTCGTTGAGGGCCACTAAGGGGTTCGTCTCACTGTCGTTCAGCGCATTCTCGAATTGGCGTAGGTCATCGGGGTCGATGAATTCCCGGTCGTAGTCCGGTATGGTCTGTGGATCGTATCTGTCGTAAGTTGCTGACTTTTCCGAGGAGGTCATTGTTGGATTTCGTTCATGATGGATGGTATAATGATAGGGTAGAGAAGGGGTTGGGATCTGGTTGAGCGGCCAATGGATCCATGGGGACGGAAGCCAACTGTTGGACAAGGAAATGTACGTCGACGTCACCTCAGTGACACCGCCTCACAGCAAGGCTCCTGCCACATCCTGGAGGATGTCTACCTGTGGCGCATGGCTTGGCATTCGGCTTTCCTAAAATGGCCGTTTGGCGTCTAACCCCACGCTCGTCAAGACGGACCGAGACAAAAGATCCATGGGTCCCACCGGACATGGGTTTAATCTTCTTTTACGAACGTCCTTGATGTTACACGGGATAGATCACAGGATGACGAACTGTTACTTTCTTATCTTAGTTGGTTGGTTACTTATCTGGTGAAACATTAAAATTCTTTTCTATTAAAAGGGATTCATTTCTACAAATTTCAGTAGCTCCCTTTTCTCAGACCAACAAACCCAACTGCATACAGTACCCATACATACATCAAAAGGATCAGACCATCACTGCATTCAGATAGGTTATCTGCTCTATCATATTTTCACTCTTAGCCGACAATCAAACTTTGAATCTGATACACCTCCAAACCATGGAAGTCTATAACCAACAAACATTTATACCCATCCATTACAGTAACCAAGCATATCCTCTCATAGCCACTGGCGACAAAACGTGCTTATCTAAGTGGCCCGTGACGCTGATAGATCGGCATTGCAGAGAAAAAAAAGAGTATTGTCAATCCTTACCGAAAATATTGCATGATCGCCGGGGTGATGGGGAGAGTTTGGCCGAATTACATAACCAGGATACTAACTATCTCTGTAGCCACGTATTTTTAAAGGAATGCAAGCATGTGTCGCTTAGATCCGGGGAGCATTGGAATGCATCCTGCCCACGCACACCGTGGGAGAAACACGCGGGATCGACCATATGGAATATCATATAGAGTAGCCAGGATGGAGGAGTTGGGTCATGGATGATGGATACTGCGCAATCAATGTTAAATGCCCGGGAATACCTATTGTATACATCCATACGCCGTACCACTCACACTCTCACGTACGGAGACATCGGAACCCCGATGGCGATAAGGTATGTACGAAATGTATGTAACATCTTCCCGACCATATATGTCTATGCAACATCTCATTTCCACCATCCGGAAAGGGAACCGTCTATTCCAGAAGCACTCCGCAGCATTAGCGGTCTGAATCTCAATAGTACCGTGAGATATACCTACTGTAGGTGTGTTGCGAGTGTTTGTATCACTTCAAGGGTTCCGTTATAGGATGAGGGTTATATTACAGAACAAGCCTCTTAGAGCATCGAGCATTGCATTGCGGGGTAAATCTCCAGTCTGTCCGGAGCTTTTTCACAAGTGGCAATCTAAAAAGGAACCGTGTCGAGGGAAACCCCTAAGAATAACTTGGAAATGCTGTTCATCAAGTTCACCGGAGTCTAATTCAATAGCAACAGCAAGAGGCGGATGGATGATTTGCAGCTACTGCTCGATTTAGTTGGCCATACTACTGTATGTACTCCAGAGGACTAAACCCAGTCGAGGGGGTCACCGCTGCAGTGGCTTCGTGGTCTCCTCTTGAGGATGGGGATGCAGCGCTAGTGGGAACCAGGGTGGTTTTTAGCCTACTCGCCGGGAGACTTATCATGCAATAAGAATGCATCGGAACGTGACCACAGCAACAGTTGCCTGATGGAAATTCAACACTGGATTTTTCTCTTTTTTTTTTTTCTCCCATTGCATTCCACCAATATACTCTTTACACCTAGCCCACTTGATCCAGGAAAATTAACCGCTTTACCAAGTTTTCAAACACCTAATATTCAGATATCTCGGCTAACGAAAGTATGCTTGTCTTTGCCGGAATTCCACAGAGACATTTTAACTACTCGCGCGATAACCGCTACCTGTTTCATAAGTCACTCGAATCCTTGGGACGATTAAATTTAACATTGGCCCCTTTGTCCTTAGGGGCGGTTGGCATGGCATTTCTAAGGGAATCAATCGCTCTCGTGGGTTTCCCAAAACGGCAGCCTGCATCAGGGCTAATTTTAAATTTCCCTTTCCTACATCACCACTGCGCCCGTGAGCTCGTCTTCACCCTTGTTCTCCCGCATTCTGTCTAATGCATGAAGATCGAGCTCGGTGTTTTTTTCACTTGGTACGTGTGCCACACTAAGCATTCGCAGTAATTAGTACGGTGTGTGGATGGGTGGTCACTACGATACCTCTGCTTGGCACGTCTTTTACCCTTCGTCACTCCAAGGATACAAATGCTACTCGGATGGATATGATTGGTAGAGGAGTCGCATCTGGCGGAGCCACCCGTTGATCATTCGAGCAGCGGTTGACTATGAATATAGTGGAGACCCGCCTCGTCGTCAGATCTCCATATCCACCAATCCACCTACTAAGTAATGGCCGGCTCGGTTACCATCTTAGGGGTTCAGTTTTGATGACCTTTTTTTTTCTTCTCTTCTGCTCTTTTAAAAAGACTACTATGTCATACCCTGGAGATCATGTGAGTGATCTTGAAGATTATTGGCGACTGGAAAATGAAGAGTCCCTTTGCCTAGTCCTGAGCACCCATACCTTCCTCCTATCATGGATAGATGAATGTATGTATGTACATAATAGTACATACCTACAGCTACCTTCTGCGAAAGTATCTGGTACTGACGTAGGTTGTATGTGCGTACGGTAACAGATTCCTACATCGGAGAATCATCAGCCCCAAAATGATGTTGCCGCCAAGAACATTCTCTCCCTAATCGTGTAAGACAAGTTAATCCAGGGATCTTGGTTAAACTCTCCAAACCTTCCTTCTCCTTACGTCTTGCATGAGATAGAAAGGTTATATGCCAACCCAATATTGCATATTCCCTTTTATCCCGTATCATGCAGGACTCCTGGCATGCTAATGATGCAGAAGCTGGCCTTGCGATACCGCACCTACATGAAGAGGCCTCACCGGTAGATACATGCTGCAAAGTTCAAGAACGTACAGATGTAGTTCGCTCGGTATCTGTATGTCTACGGTACAGATTATATTGCCATGCACGCCCACGTAGATTGAAACTGCTTTTCTCTGGTTGCTTCTTACCCACCGATCTCCGTGGAGCAAGCCATGTATCATCTTTGAAACATGGTTGAACCGATTGAAGTATCATGTGTATTGTCCATCCACTTTCCACCGAATGCGTCTGAAGAAGCGATACGGCCTAGAGCTGAGGTGGAGGACTGACTGTTTCCATATCCGGGCGGGTTCCGGTCATGTACCATTCATGGACGTCATCTTTCCGGAGTGACTAACCAATACTCTTGTTACGATCAGTGTTTAGAAGAGATCATGCTGGAATAAGAAAGAAAGAAAGAGAACCCAAGAGGATGGTTTGGACCCGTGGATCAATTATGATGTATGTTTCAAGGACCTATTTTCCGATTTAGGACAATGGAGGGATGGGTGAGGGATGGGATTTGGCGAAGTATGTGTGGTGTGATGATGGAGCATGCGTGCGGAGAGAGAGCGGTGTGACTCCATGACAGCGGCAACAGCAAAAAACTAGGTTGATATGGATGATACGATCGGAACTAGTGTTATCATTTTTCTCCGATAACACCTATTTCACCCACGGTTCGGGATATCCACTAATTATGTCTACCATACATTTCCCAAGGATATTATCGTGATGTAGGTGATTAGTCCGTTTATTACTGACTTAGACTGAAGAAATATGAAATCATGAGTCAACTACACCGATCATCCATTCAAGTATGACATTTGACGACTGGGTTATCCTAAAAACCCCAGCAGGCCGAGGTCATTTGATACCAAGATGAGGAACTAAAAAATTAGTGTCCTCCACTTGAGCCTCCAAAGAATGTCAACGTCAGTGCGAGGTACCGGCTGTCCACTTGTATCAACAACAATGCGGGAGGTAACTCAAGGAGCTTTGTTTCCGAAGTTTCAGATGAGGGCTTGGAGAGTATTGTATCCGTTGGATCGCATGCATCGAGCGCCACGGATCTGTTGAGACTTTTCTAGACCTCATAAAATTGAAGCCGCTACTGTATGGTCTTTTGCACCATGCCTATACATAGGAACTACATGAGTAGGATTCGGTACTACTAAAGGTACCTAAGTACTAGTGATACCCCTATTCTCGCGATTCCTCTGCATGCGCCAACTTCGAACACCTCCTAGAGCCTCTATACCTGGTAAAGCGCCATGCAGGTGACCAGGATATGTCTGTGATTCGTCCAATGTGCATGTACTTGAAATGTCCGCCAGGGCGCTATCAGCTGCACGTTGTGTCCCCACCACCAATCAGCAGGTGTATTGACTGTACCAACAAGTGGGGCGCCCTAACCTTAGGTAACAAAAAGCACGGGTCACCCTGACACCCTTCCAACCATTTCCCACCCCCTTCCAACTACATCCAGGCAATAAAAAATAAAAAAAAAGGTTAAAGAGGCAACAGTGAAAAACTTTTTCACCGACATGCAGATGTACTCCATAGTTAAAGCACTCTCTCAATAGCAGCAACCAGAAAAGAAAAAGAAAGAAAACAACGAATTATTCTTAAGTGATCTGCTCATCTGTCGTCATAGAAGAACCCATTCGTATCATTTCCAAAGTATGAATTGTTAGTGCCTGTTAGCTTTTGTCACTACTTATTTTTGTTTTCTTCCCTCCCCCTTCTGACCTCTTATCATGAAATGGTTAATAGTACTGTCAGAGAGCGTCATTCAATACAGTATTCAATACTCCAAGGGTTGGCCGATCGGGATACCCGCTCTCGAGGGACTCGGAAAGTTACTCCACCTCCGTACAGAGCCGAAGAATGTCACTTTCTGGGTTGGGATATTGTTTTGATTGATGATATGACACTCCTCTTAATCTGAAACTGATGCATATGTACCGTTCCAATGGTTCACAGATGGGCCAAGAGCCATTCTCATTATTAGGACAATCAGGACTGGATGAGAAGGTTTGTAGTGACCCCGCCATCGGAGGTACAGTATTCTACAATCTGATCAATATTCCAGAAAACGAGTCTATTCGGTAAGGACAGATGAGCGGTCGACAAACTCGTAACTAATATACACGAACCATCCATAGAGATTAGTTACCACCAATGAGCATACAGACGAAGGGGTACGGGTTCGGATTTGAGAAAAGGAAGAAAAAAAAAATTGTAAGTAAAGAAAGGAAAAAAACATGGCTCGGGGTATGCACATTGATTACGTTCACTTACAGCGTAGTATTCTGTACCCGGCTGCGCCCGTACCGTACCGTACGGATGCAAGTACGTACCTTGAGCACGGGTACAGCGGCTCGCCAACCAAAGGGAGATCAGAATACGATAAGAGCGTACCATTTGATATATGAGAATAATTAATTATATTATGTATATCGCCAGCCCACTGTTCCCTCACTGTTCTCTTCTTTTTGTCTCTCTCCCCTTTTCCTACTACCCCATCTCTTCTCTCAAGAGTACTTGAATAACACAATATCTGGGTGGTCACTTTCTGCATTGATCCTTGTTTAATAACTCTTGGTTTTAATTTGCTTTTTTATTTGCTTTTTCTATTTTTTCCATCACCGCTGCCTTTGTTGACATATTTCCCCCATTTTAACCTCAAGCTAATCTACCCTGTCATTCGCTGCTGACGCCTCTGAGCCCCTCTCAGCTGATTGATCGAGTGCACATCCATATCCACCGTTGCCCCCCATCATCCACCACCACTAATTCCACTAGACTGTGGTTCTTCCATTTTAGCGCCCTCTGATTCTGTCTTTTCTATCCCATCCCATCCCGTCTTCTCCTTTAGGTGGTCACTGCTTTCAGCACGCCTCGTTTTCTCTGTCCAGGCGACTATCTCTTCCCCCCAGCTGAGTCCGAAGGATCGTACTCTTCTCAGCTTTCTCCCCTCAACGTAACCACAAAACATTGTTGTGGTTGTAGGTCTTGTGAATTGGTTCAAGGCCTCCTATCTCTTATTTTAAAGCCGGAGATCTTCCAGGTATTTTATCCTCATTCCTTTTTTTTTTATTCATATTTTTTTTTTTTTTTAAAATACCTCTTTTCGGCTGCGATTCCCCAACAACTCGGGGTTCGTTATATGTTTGCGACATTGGGCACAGGAGACGTGATTTAGTGATTGTTACTGACTACCTGGTTTTCCTTGCGTGGCAGGCTTGCACATTTCAACTCCCCTCTTGTTTGCCAGCAAAATGTCGACGCCTGTCTTGTACACTGCGAGTAGTTATTGTTAAGCTCTCCTCTTCAACCTTCGCCTAACGTGATTGTGTCCTGTTGGGCGAGGCATTGTCCGTAATGGAGAAGCTGAACAATGAAGATGGACAGCTTTTCATAAAGGTTCGTACATTGCATAATCATCTTGTCTGTTCTTTGTTAGGTCTGGTCAATACAGTGACTTGTTTGCATATTAACCGCGGGTGGATGTGTAGAATCTCGCCAGTTTTGTACGAACCCATGAAAAGGCACTCGCCAACGCACTTCAGTTGAAGCGCCAGCCTAGCAAAAATGCAGCATCTACACAGTCGAGCTCATCTTCGAGCTCGGCGCCATCGGCATTGGCAGCAGCCTTGTCATTTGGTGCCCTGAAATTCACGTCGCAAACCATCAAACCGGCTAAACTTACCCTCACCCCTCACCACCTCTTCTATCTCCTCTCCCGCTTCGAAGACCTCTCTATAGCCGTGGGCCCTATGAATGTGAGGCTGGAGAATATTCATACAGACGTGTCGCAGTCCTATGTTTCCTTCCTGAATAAACCTCAACGGTCCAGGGGTGACAGGGATTCCATCCACTCAGTATCAAGTGTGCGTAGTGTCATGTCTGGTATGAGTGCTCTCTGGTCGTCATTCGGTCTAGTCTCGAAGGACTCGGTTTCCAAGTCCGAAAAGGCCAAAGCGGCCATAGACGCAGACCTTAAATACCTATACTCCGCTTTTACCAAAATTCCTTGTTTGCGCCTAGCCCCCGATCGTCGTGCCCGCCTTATTCGCGGATTCGAAGAGTTTCCTTTTGATACCGCCGTTCCTCTCCACTCCTTTAAAAACCTGGGAGGGCTAGAGATAATTGATATAGACTTCCGCTCGTTTTTCGGCTGGGACCGACTATCCGAGCAACTACGAACTCTTACTGTGAAAAGAGCAAATATTGAAGATCCGGCGGATTTGTTGACGGGGATAGTGTTGGACGACATTGACAAGCGTCGCCGGCGGTCATCCAAGAATCAACCTTCGCCTGTACTGGGATGGAGTGGGAATACATACCCTCAGCCGGTCTACAAATCCGACATATCTGGCTCCCTCTCTGCTCCTGGATCTCCGGTAGCTGACACCGCCTTCGGTACCAGCTCGAGTCCCCATGCTGCCCCCATGCTTAGAGTAGGATCTGAAGGCGCCAGAAGAGGCCATGCGCGGACAGGAAGTATCTCACCTACGCGCCCAACGAGCTCTAAACACTCTTCCCATCGTCATAGCCGTCATTCACGGATACGGCGTACCGGATCTGGTAGTTCAAACTCAAGTGATAACCTCGGTCATCGTAATGGAAGTTCTTCGAACCTCGCTGCTGGCGGTCTTCCGCTGTCTAAATGGCAATTTCTGCGTCATCTGGGCCTTCCAGATAACTCTCTAACGTCCGTCAGCGCTGCTGGACTTGCTCCGGTTGCTAACACGCTGCATTCTCTTGATCTGTCGGCAAATTTGTTCACCGAGGTCCCGGACAGCCTAGCAACGCTGGTTGCCTTGCGGGCCCTAAATCTCTCACATTGCATGATCGAATCTCTCCACTCATTGTCCCGCAATCCTCTGCCTGCTATAACCGCTCTTAACCTTCGCGGCAACCGGCTTCGCTCCCTCGCGGGTATCGAAAGGCTGCTTTCGCTGGAAAGGTTGGACCTCCGAGACAACGACCTCACCGACCCTACCGAGATTGCCAGACTCACTAGCCTCCCTGAGATACGGGAGATTTGGGTGTCTGGAAATCCTTTTTTGAAGACGCATTCTAATTATCGCGTTGTGATCTTTAATCTCTTCCGCCGTACACCAGGGTACTCGGAAGACATCATTATCGATGGCTCCGGTCCAGGGTACACGGAGAGAAAACAGCTAATTGACCGGGCTGCCGAACCCGAAGGTACCCCCATCATACGATCAGCTACGGCTGATCATTCAGCCGCCGTCAGCAAGCCATCCAACAGCGTAGGTCAGGGAGCCACGGCTGCCGGGCCCGTTGAGGGAGAGGATGGACCTCCTCGACGAATTCAGCAAAATGAATATGGTGTTGGATCTACTCGTCGAAAGAAGGGTCATCGAAGGAGGATTGTCGACACATCCGCGGAGAAACCTTCAGCTGATGGTAATGAAACCCCAGGTGCGATGGTGCCTTCTGCTCTTTCTGTTCAGCATATCCAGTTGCCTCTTGATCCATTTCTATCGCCGTCTTCCGAACGTCAACGAAGATCTGATCGTGGACCTCAGGTCGGACCTGCGAAAGTTCGCAGCCCAGAGAAGGTCGACAACGATCAAGACATCCCCGCCCGGCCGATAAATGAACCCCTTGTTCTACCGCATACAGTCCATGATCTAGACTGGAATGCAGACGGCGATTTTTACAGGCGGCAGTTGGAGGCCCTGAAACAGGAGGTCGGCAACAGCTGGCTCACTGCACTGGGAGAGCATGCCTGGGATCAGCCATCACCAGACATCAGTGTTCCTCGCACTGGGGCCGGTCTCAACGATTCGATCATGATGCCAGCGGAGGTACTTACCCGAGCAAATACCTTACCCATTCTGAGTGGAGGCCGACCCTGATTTAAAAGTTCTATCTCATGCTTGGCGTATCCCAAATAAGAAAAGCTCAGTCCTTCGAGTTGCTCGATTTATTTGGTTCTCTTCATTTGTCAATTCTTTCTTGACTTTAACCATCATCCCCGTCACCTTTCCTGCTTATCGCAGTGTCAATTAGCCACTGACTGCATTTTGTGGCGTTTTATGGCCTTTCGAGATGGCGGGCTGGATGTTTGAACACTTTTTGCTTTTGACGACAACTACACTTCCTCCCTCCCCACCTCCTACCCACCGTACAATCTGCATCGACCGTTTCAGGCTGGTCCATGTTATGGGAGGCACGTTTTTTACATGAGATTCACTATCTCTAGACCGCTTGTATTATTGTATTTGGTGCAGGGTTACTGGTGTTATCAGGCGTTTACTGGAAACATTTTCCACCTTCAGGCTATCTTTCGGCTTTGTTTCTTTTCTTTTCACCTTTTTTTCTCTTCGACTTTTCTCCCTCTTTCATGACTGACAGAGAGGACTTGACGCATGTTAAGATTTTGCTTGATGTATACCTCCCCGTTGTTTTTTGTTCCTCTTTTTTCAACTTCTCCTATCATCCCGTTTACGCCTGCTCGAGTTTCGGAGTTACGCAGAGCAGTGATGAAGTTCGGACCTAATGCATGAGACATGAATTTGTGCGACGAGTCATTTTATCGCGCGAGAGAAAATACCAGTGAATACTACTAGTTGAATGCAAATGCGCTGTTGGACCCACTGCGTCATAGATTCGGTTCCGTAGTTGCTCCGCAAAGTAGTTCATTTAGTGAAAAACATAAGGTAAGTGCTTCAATGCAAGGCACATGGACGGAGGTATCCCATTGAATGCAGTCATTTATTACATTCTGTTCTTGTTCTATTTTATTCTCTTATCGATGTATGATTTGAAGTTTTGCGCCCAAGCGCTGCGCCGTTGAGGAGCCGATGCGCACGATCGGAGGACGGTGGCGATAAACGGGAGAGGTGAACTGATGGAAGGTCACAACAGGAACGAGGGGAGGGGAATGAATATGTTCTGTTCGCGAATATTCAATGACGCTTCCCATGAAGTTATTTCTTCTTTTCTGTTCAATTGTCGATATAGATATAGATTTAAGAGGTTCAGGTTACGTAGGGGACAATGGAGATGAATACATTCTTCCCAAAGCAGCAGCGGGCTGGGCAGCGAACCAATGAGCGGGCGACGGTGGCCGGGCGGCCGACATCCTTTCACTTCCCTCTTTTCGTCCATCTTCTTGTTCATCCACAACGATCTCTTCTCACTGGTCAAACTTCTTTTCTTGGTGAGCCTTCCCTTTGACGGATTTCCCCATCGTCTCACTCCCTCTTTCTCTACCTCCAACAAATCCTCAACTACCTTCCCCGGACGAACAATCATTTCTAAACTTCTGTCAAACAGAACAGGTTCCAATCCAGGCCGAATTATCTCAAATTTTTCAGCCGTCCGAGCGGACAGAAGAAAAAAAGGAATCCCTTGATTGCCGACCAACAATCTTCGCTCAACAACCCCTTCCACACCCCCTTCACGCCACCACAACCCGAGTCAATATCTCGCTGGTTTTTGCAAAACCTTCCCCCATCTCCAAGAACCCTCTCGGATTCACGCCTTCACTTGTATCCCCATTCATCTTCAACTTCTCAAAGCAGAGAAAAAGTCCTCTCCCCCCGTCGCTTGGTACCTGTTATTTTGGTTTTTTTTTTTTCACCCTTCCTCCCGTCAACAATCTGTGAGGCTTAGTCTCATCTCGCCGGGAAAACCGCATCACTTCGTTATCACCCGCGCGTCGCCTGCTACAGTCAAAGGGGGAGTGTTTTATATTCGTCGTCTGGCTTCCACGCCAGATCCCCCCATTGTCCAAGGCCGTTTGGCCTGTTGCCGGCTCTCGGTTTCGTTTTTCCCTTTAGATCCGTTTGGTAAGCGCTCCACCCCTCTTCCATCGCCATCTCATCCACGACGGGCGAAAAATTTCCCGGGCGCATTGATCACGCGTTTTTCGCACCGGGCTGACCATCTCCGTTGAAATTCTTTGTCCACCGTGATTCTAAAGGTATACTAATCGTCTGGCGAGGATAGTATAGACGCCGCGTCATCGTACTAAGCGCTCCGCGAGCTACCTCTTTATCCTCTCTTTTCTTTTCTTTCTCTCTTCTCTCTTTCTTTTCCGCCGTCGTCCAACATTTGTTTGGCTTCGTTTATTTCCTTGTTCTTCTTTCGCTCCCGTCGCTTTTCGTTGGAACACCTTCGCCATGGCTGATCAGGACGTGGATTTGGATTCGATCATTGATAGATTGTTAGAGGTGAGGGGTAGCCGCCCGGGCAAGCAGGTCCAGCTGTTGGAATCGGAGATCCGTTTCCTCTGCACCAAGGCCCGTGAAATTTTCATCTCTCAGCCGATTCTACTTGAGTTAGAAGCACCAATCAAGGTAACGCCGCTGCTATGTCACTGGAGCCGGAATGTCGGGTAAAATTGGCATCGTCCTCGAGGGCTAACACTTTGGCGCAATCAGATTTGCGGTGATATCCATGGCCAATACTACGATTTGCTGCGTCTCTTCGAATACGGTGGATTCCCACCAGAGGCCAACTATCTGTTCCTCGGAGACTACGTTGATCGCGGCAAGCAGTCTCTCGAGACGATCTGTCTGCTCCTGGCCTACAAGATTAAGTACCCCGAAAACTTCTTCATTCTTCGTGGTAACCACGAATGCGCCTCCATTAACCGTATCTACGGCTTCTACGACGAATGCAAGCGGAGGTACAACATCAAGCTGTGGAAGACTTTTACCGATTGCTTCAACTGCCTACCCATTGCTGCCATCATCGACGAGAAGATCTTCACTATGCACGGTGGTCTGAGCCCCGATCTGAACTCTATGGAACAGATTCGTCGTGTGATGCGTCCCACCGATGTAAGTTCCTTTCTGTTGCCCCGCCCTATACTCCCCCACCTGGCTATTTGCTACTGGAAGTCGTCTTCCTCTTGCAGAATAGCAAGGTTTTATTATGGGTCATCCGACGCATAAAGACATCCTGCCGGGCTTCCGAAGCTCAAGGCTTGACTGCTAACGCAAACAGATTCCCGACTGCGGTCTTCTGTGCGACCTACTGTGGTCTGATCCTGACAAGGACATCACCGGCTGGAGTGAAAACGACAGAGGTGTTTCATTCACGTTCGGTCCCGACGTCGTCTCCCGTTTCCTCCAGAAGCATGATATGGACTTGATTTGCCGTGCACACCAGGTGGTCGAGGACGGTTATGAATTCTTCTCCAAACGCCAACTCGTCACACTTTTCAGTGCACCCAATTATTGTGGAGAGTTCGACAACGCTGGCGCCATGATGAGTGTGGACGAAAGTCTACTCTGTTCGTTCCAGGTATGCTTTTCAAGGGGTTGCCGATTAATGTGACGACACGGCGTGCTAACAAGCGACAGATCTTGAAACCAGCAGAAAAGAAACAAAAGTACGTTTACGGGGGCATGAGCTCAAACAGGCCCGTCACTCCTCCGCGAAAGCAAAAGAAGAAGTAAGACATACGAGCTTTTCCATGTGCAGCAGGTTCGGACGGAGATAAACACGACATGCCCACCCATGTGTCACCCCCACGAGACCGGTTCCAGATCCCCCACATCGATGGCCGGTGCAATAGACGATCGGAAACAGCAGATACAATAAGTCAACCGAGAGAGACAGCCTTACGATATGCAAGAACCTCATTTCCTCCCCCGCATACCAACTCCAGCGACTCCGAGTGATTCCTTTTCCTTTGCGCGGAATGTGTTATTTTTTTTATCTCTCTATATGGAAGGTAGTTCTGCTCCCGTCGGGATCGGTGTTTTACTCTTTTTTTACCTCCTTCTATTTCCCTTGTTTATCTTCACTTTTTCTTCCTTATTCTCATTTCCCTTTTATTCTGTGTTGTTCGAATCATTTTACTGAGGAAGGGGAAGCGATGGGCTGCATCTGGTGTTCTCCGTCTGCTCATTTTGAAAATTTTCCTGTGAGTGTAATGCCAACCAAATAAGCAACGACATGTCCATGTCTTTGAACTGCGCAAGATTCATCCCATCCTCCAATAGCCGTCCTTACCTACCTTAGCCTTCCCGTCTACCATATCCCTTCACCCAACGGGTCGGTAATGATCCCCTGCTCGGGAATTTGGAAATGGCGGCGAGTGCATGCATCTGAGTGGATTGGGATGACTTCACGATAATTAATATCCCATCACGTTATCATGAAAAACTCATGTTACCAATTGACGGATCAATCCATAGGCGGACTCGTGGCCGAGACACGACACTGATGTGATGCTTCCTTTTTCTATTCGTTCGTCTACGCAAATGGCATTTAAGAGGATGAGCTCGTGGATCAATGCTCCTTTCAATTCTATGTATTACTTGTATTTTAGAGGCATAATTTATCGGGGACTGTTGGCATGCTTGTATCTTTTGTTTTTGTCATGCTAACACACACTCACTAACTTGTATTTGCATACCTTGGGTCGTCCATATCAAGGGAGTGAGTATCTACTAGAATATCCGAAAGGTATACTAGACACCATTTTCTGCTCATAATATGGATGAAAAGCTCAATGTGGTTGGAAAGTACAAAAAGGAAATTAGACCTAGTAGATATAGATAATAGTTCGAACAAGCTAAATCGATTGACGATTGACCATAATCAATTGCAAGCCACCGAGCCAGGAGAGACGATATGCGAGATATCAAGTATAAAGAGAAAGACTCCAGTCCAGTCCAGTCCAGTCCATCTAGTCATGAACTCCCCTTAGATTACGTTTGGAAGCTCGGACAGCAAGCTTAAACGTATTGAGACAACCACCTGATACCCTCACCGTAACCTGAGAAGAACATTTAATTAACCACTCCATCCGGGTATTTCAAAACAATAGATGGAGAAAAGAAAGGAACTCACCCTGTCTCATAACGACACTGCACATGAAGACCTCGATCGGCCGGATACCCTCAAGTGGCACTTTGCCCTTCCCTGTGGTCTGGTACAATCCGAGCTGATGTCTAAGCTCTTCCTCGCTGACGGCATCTGGGTGGTCGATCTTGTTGCCGAGAATGAGGAAGGGAACCTTGGACAGCTCCTCCATGGCCAGGAGAGCGTCGAGCTCGGCCTTGGACTCGGGGAAACGCTCGTGGTCCTTAGCATCAACCAAGAAGACGATACCGCTTACTTCGGGGAAGTAATCTTTCCAGAGACGTCGGGCTGTATTTTTTTAAAAAAAAAAGAAAACCAATTTGTTAGAAAGAAACGTTCCGGTGGCAATGTGGTTTATGCTCCATTGGCGACGAGACGGTGGAGAGGATAGATAGGTGGGGTAGAATAATATAGGGTTGTCTGGTCTCTTACCCTGCTGGTGACCACCCAGGTCGAAGGTAGTGAAGCGGTTATTTCCAATAGCGAGCTCTTCCGATGCTGTTGTTTGTTGTTTGTCCTTGGTTAGCCTTCCGTGTGTCCCTCCTTGCCACCCGTGTTTATTCTTTATTTGATCCCGCCAAATATGGCATAATAACAATTTATTTTTTTTTTTTTTTTTT